>PVKE010051549.1:0-10603 GCA_004027555.1 Craseonycteris thonglongyai | reverse complement strand
CAGAAAAAAAAAGAACAAAACAAAATGAAAATAAGAAATCTACTGGAAGCAGCGTTCCAAACACTGGTGATAGGATGTTCAATGATCTCAGGGAGAACTTCAACAAATATAGATATCATAAAAATGGAGATAGAAAACATAAAAGGAACCAGTCAGAAATAAAGAATACAATAACTGAAATGAAAAATACATTAGAGGGATTCAACAGTAAATTAGATAAAGCAGGGGATAGAATCAGTGATTTAGAAGATAACGTAGTAGAAAACACCCAGTCAGAACAGCAAAAAGAAAAAGATTTCGAATAAATGAGGACAGTTTAAGGGGCCTTTGGGACAACATCAAGCATAACAATATTTGCATCATAGAGGTACCAGAAAGAAAAGATAGAAAACAAGGAATTGAAAACCTATTTGAAGAAATAATGTTGAAAATCTTTTCTAAACTGGTGAAGAAAATAGATATACAACCCAGGAAGCATAGAGAGTCCCAAAGAAGACAAAGCCAAATAGGTTCACACAAAGACACATCATAATTACAATGTCAAAATTTAAAAACAGAATTTTAAAAGCAGCTAGAGAAAAAACAATTAGTTACCTACAAGGGAATTCCCATTAGCCTATCATCTGACTTCTCAGCAGAAACTTTGCAGGCCGGGAGGGACTAGCACAAAATATTCAAAACAAAGAAAACAAGGGCCAACAACCAGGATTACTTTACCCAGCAAAGCTATCATTTAGAATTGAAGGACAGATAAAGAGCTTCCCAGTCAAGAAAAAGCTAGAAGAGTTCATCACTACCAAACCAAACCAGTATTACAAGGAATCTCAGAGGGACTTCTTTAAGATTAATATATATATATATATTTTTTTTTTTTAGCAATACTTATACTAGACAAAATACACTATAAAACAAAAGTAATGACAAGAAACAAAGAATGACCCAGGAACCTCACTTCTGGTAATCCCGCTTCTGGGTATTTATACGAAGAACCAAAAACACTACTTCGAGGGGAGAAGTGCTGCCATATCTTCATTGTAGCTTTGTTTACAATGGTCAAGATGTGGAGGCTATCTGGGTGTCTGTCAATGGACGAATGTAAAGAACAGGTGATACACATATACAATTAAATGTTGCTCAACCATAGATGAGAATGGGTTCTTGCCACTGGTGGTGGCATGGATGGACCTGGAGGGTCTCATGCTGAGTGTAGTGTGTCAAACAGAGAAAGACAGATACACTGCGATTTCACTTATAAGTGGAATCTAAAGAACAAAATGAACAAACAAACAAGCAAACAAAACAGAAACAAATTCATAGATGCAGAGAACATTTTGATGGTTGCCAGATGGAAGGAATTTTAGTGAGTAAAGAAGGGAAGGGATTAAGAAGTAAATATTGTTTGTTACACAGTAGGTGTAGAGATGTAGGCTATAACATATAGAATATAGTCAATAGCATTGTAATAACTATGTATGGTGTCAGATGGGTACCCAATTTATTGGGGTGATTGATGTGAGGACAGTTGGGGGCAGGATGAAAAAGGTGAAGAGATTAAGAAGTACAAATTGGTTGTTACAAAATAGTCATGGATATGTAAAGCATAGAGAATATAGTAAATAATATAGTAATACCTATGCACAGTGCCAGGAGGGTACTAGACTAGTCAGAGTGATTACTTAAAATGTCTAACCACTATGCTATATACCTGAAATTAACATAAAACAATATTGAATATAAAAATTAAAATATTTTAATAAAAATTACCAGCTATTTACCCTTTTAGCAAAATTTTAAGTATATGTATAATACAGTATTGTAAGCTGTAGGCATAATACTGTGTAGTGTATATCCCTAGGATGTATTCATCTAGTATAGCTAAAATGTCATACCATTTTACTAATACCTGCCCATTTCTACCTCACCATTTTACTCTCTGCTTCTAGGAGTTTGACTCCGAGTCTGATTCCTCATATAAGGGGTATCATGTAGCAGTTGTCCTTAATGCAAGTCTCTATTGCTATAAACTTCCCTCTTAATACTGCTTTTACTGTATCCCATAAATTTTAATATGTTGTAGTTTTAGTTTTGTTTGTCTCAAGATATTTTCTTTTTTTTTTTTAAATGCACTTGCTTTTTTTCATTTTCATTTGTTTTGTTTTGTTTTAATATATTTTTATTTTTCACAGAGAGAGAGAGAGAGAGAGAGATACAGAGACAGAGAGAGAACTAAACTGGGGGAGCTCCCAGTTCAGCATATGGTTCCGCATGGGCCGGAGCTGGGATTCGATCCCCGGTCCCCGGCACTGCAAAGTGAGCGCTTAACACACTGAGCCATCCCGGCTTCCCCTCAAGATATTTTCTGACTTCTCTTTTGATTTCTTTCTGACTCAATGGTTGTTTAAGAGTTCATTGTTTAATTCACTTGTATTTGTGAATTTTTCTGTTTTCCTTTTGTTACTGACTTCTAGTTTTATTATATTTGATCAGAAAAATATATTTTAAATAATTTTCATGTTAAATTTGTTGACTTGTTTTGTGAGCTAGCATCTGATTAGTCGGAAAACATTCCACGTGCTATTCAGAATGCATTCTGCTGCTATTGGATGAAATGTTTTGTATGTCTTTTAAGTCGATATGGTATAATGCTGTTCAAGTCACTGTTTCATTATTGATTTTTTTTGTCTGCATGATCTATCCATTATTGAAAGTGGAATATTGAAGTCTCCTACTATTCTTGTATTGTATCTATCAAACTATACATTATACATTTAGGTACTCTGATGTTGGGTGCATATATATTTATAACTTTTATATCTTCCTATTCAATTGACCCTTTTATCATCATGTAATAAACTTTGTCTCTTATGGAAACTTTTGACTTAAAGCCTATTTGGTCTGATACAAGTATAGCCACCCCACTCTCTTCGGTTAACATTTGTATACCGTAATTTTTTTGTTTTATTTTACATTCAGCTTTTAGGAAATATAAAATGAGTCTTTTGTAGTTAGTAAACAGTTAGATCTTGTTTTCTTATGTATTCAGCCACTTTATGTCTTTAGACTGGTAAGTTTAATCCATATACATTTAAAATAACTTGATAGTAAGAACTTAGTATTACCATTTAATTTTGTTCATTGTTTTCATTGTGTTGTAGTCCTTTTGTTCTCTTCCCATCTTCCTATCTTCCTTTGAAATTTGATATTTATTCTTTTAGTAACATACTTTTATCCTTTTTCTTTCTCTTTTGTATCTACTGTAGGTTTTTTTTGTGTTTATCATGAGACTTGAATAAAACTTATAACAATCTATTTTAAACTTATAATAACAATTTTAATTGCATGCAAAATTACCCTTTTAGTTCCTTACTCACCCTTCATGTTATTAGTGTCAGATTTTACTACTTTTTATAGTATGTACCCATTAACAAAAAGTTATGGTTATAGTTATTTTTATAATGTTTTTATATAATACTAGGATTAAAATTGATTATATACCACCATTATAGTATTACATTATCCTCTTTTTACCATTAGCAGTAAGATTCATGTGCCTCCATGTTGCTTTTAGTGTCCTCTTATTTCAACTTAAAGAACTCCTTTTAGCATCCTTGTAAGGCAGTTCTAATAGTGACAAATTCCCTTAGAGTTTGTCTTAAAAAGTCTATCTGTACTTTATTTTTAAAGGACAGCTTTGCCAGTTATAGTATTCTTGGCTGGCAGTTTTGTTTTAGCTCTTTGAATGTCATTCCACTCTTTACTGGCCTGCAAGGTTTTTGCTGAGCAATCTGCTAACGATCTCCTGAGGTATTTATTTATTTATTTGTTTGTTTGTCTGTTTATTTATTTATTTAATGAGTTGCTTTTATCATGCTGCTTTCAAAATTCTCTCTCTCTCTCTCTCTTTCTCTCTCTCTCTCTCTCTCCAGTTTAAATATATCTTAGTGTATTTTAGGTTGGAACTATTTGAGGTCTCATAGGCTCCATGAATCTAGATGTTCTTTTCCCTCCACACATTTTTAAAGTTTTCAGCCATTATTTTTTTTAGATAATCTTTCTTTTTTTCTTCTAAGATTTCAACAATGCATGGTGTCCCACAAGTCCCGTAGGCTTTCTTTTCTACTTTTTCTTTCTCTCTGTATACTCCCAAATGGCCTGTCTTTGAGTTCACTGATGCTCCTGCTTGATCAAGTTTGGTGTTAAAACTTTCTAATAAAACTTTCAGTTTAGTCATTGTATTATTCAGCTCCAGAATTTCTGTTTGATTCATTTTTCTGTTTTCATTTTTTTAATATAAATCTTTATTGAATATTTCATTTTGTTTCTCTAATGTTTTCCTGATATTTTGTCACTCTATTCTCTTATAGCTTACTGAGCTTATTTAAAATTATTACTTTGAATTATTTATCAGGCAGTGTGTAGATCTCCATTTTCTAGGTTCAGTTACTATAGCTTTATTTTGTTCTTTGATGGTGTCATGTTTCCATAATTCTTTGTGATCCTTATAGCCTTGTAATCGATATCTGTTCATTTGAAAGAGTAGTCCTCTCTTCTCTGAGCACACCTAGTGGTGGGATCCACTGGCAGATCTGAGGTCTGATACTGGGATTAACAGGTGAATGAATGGCCTTGGTGTCAGAGTCTATGAGTGGGCCCACTCTCTTTTTTTTCCCTTAGGAGAATTTGTGGGCTAACAGGGCCTCTCTCAGCTATGCACTGTGCCAGGTTGCAGATGTGATGATAGGGGTAAATAAATCTCTTCTTACCTTTTCAATGAGTCTTTTTGTGTTTTTGAGTTCTGCAAGGGTATTGTTCTCTTACTTGGATTCCAGAATTTAAGTAGGTTATTTGTGTTTCTGAATAGTTATTAAATCAGTGTTTCTATGGAGACATGAGAACTGGGGCCTCCTGTTCTGCAATCTTCTCACGTTTTGTTTGACTTTGTATTCCCTCACTTTTTTGTTTTTTCATAAAATATGTGTTAAGTGTGCCCAATTGACCATTCCATACAGGCCTGGGAGGGAGCTAATTTCAACTGGTTCCTGCCCCTTTCCTATTCTAATATTCTTCAAATCATTGTTGTAGTAATAACCTTAGAATTCATCTTGCCTAAACAATTTCACTTTGAAAATATGGAAACAGACCTAGAAATACTAAATAATTTGCTTAAGGTCTTAACAGTTAGTATTAAAACTAGGGGTTCAAGAATTTTATTCTCTAAAACATAAAAAGCAGCCGAGCTATGCTTGGTTACTTAGCTAATTTATATCTTAAACATTTCTTGAAGCCTATAATCCAAGTGGATCATGAGATTGAGCAAAAGTAATTTATCTCATTACAACCTTTTTTCCATCTCTCTTCTGTACGTCTAAGATGGTAGTTCTTAGTACAAACCGCATGCGTTGTACTGAGAAACACTAGGCTAAGTGATTATTTCCTTTCTTTTTCTTTTGGTTTTGTTTTAATCTGTTTTTAGCATCACATATTTTTTATGTCTGCCTCTTTTTTCTCCTTCTTTCTTCATAATCCCACTCCCCTTTTTAATCCTATCTTAACTGGCTATAATATGAAATTGAAATTTACTGCCAAATGCTTATTACATACTTGTTATATGTATTAATTTTTTTCTGCTGCTTGGTCTTAATTTTCAAGTTAGTTTATTTGAATTTTTTTTTTCTTTTCTTCGAACTATCTCTTCTTCACCCTCTGCTGAATTTAATTGGGCAATTGTTACATCTAGACTTCTATTAACTTAGTTTCCTATGTGTAATACACCTCGGTAGGAAAAATAAATAAATAAATAACTTCTATTTGGAGTTTTGGAAGAGATATAATTTAATAAAAAATATCTTTGACATTATTACCACCTTTTTCCCTAATACTCTTGATATTTCATTGTTCTAGTTTCTGATCATGTCCTAATTTTTGCTAACTCCTATTTCTCTTCTAGGTCTAATAACCTATTTATCTTCATTGAACACATTCCTCCTTGGTGATCTCACCTATTTCACAGCTGAACTCTTATGTCTTTCTCGCTCTCATCCTCATTCTCACTGTCCTTCCAAATCTATAATTATTAGATGAATGATCTTTATTCTTACCTCTCTTGGTTCTTCAAAATCAATAAAAATTCATCTTCTTTCTTCTCTTTTCCATCTTCACAAATGTTTTTTTTTAATTTAATAATGAACATAGTTGTTAATGTATGAATTAATTTATTAAAGTACTATGTAAATACTAATTTACTAGCTATAATATACTAAATATTCTACAGGGATAGGTCTGAAATAGCAATTGTGGAAAATAATATTGTTAATGGTTATTCATTGCTTCCTTCTTCTTGAGAAGGTTATACATCCCTGCTCATTACCATATGATTTGCAGTGTCTTCTTTGTGAAAATAATACTTCCCTGCTCCATTGACTTTGGGCTTAGTCAGCTATGTGACATCGTTTGGCCAGAAGAATATTAGACGTGATGTATACCATATGCAAGCAAAATTTTTAGAAAGCATCACAAGTTTGCCAGTGCTCTGGTCACTGCCTTTTTCCCTCAGAACAATATTCCCCCAAAGAACTGGCCGCATAAGTATGGTTCTTGAGTGAGGGGCATTTGCAACAGAGTTGCAGCCTGGAGCAGAGCTGCAATTGACTCACAATTGACTTACAGTATGAGCAAGCAATTAGTGATTGTTGAAAGCAAATGATGCTTTGGGGGTTATTACAACAGCTAAGTTGACTAATATAGTGATGATGAATAAAACACTGTTTGTCTTTACAAGAGCTCTTAACAAATGCTCTTCAGATATTTTTTTTTTCACCGTGTCTCACATTCAACAGACTTCAATTCACTCTTTAGATTCTACATCTATGTTGTCAGCTCCTTTTCATGATTTTCTACCCTCTCAGCTATTGCAATAGCCCTAATAATCATTTACATTCTTAACTACTTTCTTTACTCTGTTTTTCCTGATGAACCGTTGTCATTTTATGTATTGGTAATAAATCTATCTTGCATGTGATCAAATTTCCAATTCAAACTGACTTAAACAATAGAGAAATTCATATAGTTCATGTAACTGAAATAGCTGAGGTAGGAATAAGTCTGCCAAATCATGTTCCAGTATATTAAACAATGCCAAGAACTTGCTTTCTTACCATCTTTTATTTCTGAGTTAAAAAAAAAAAAGCTTTATTGAGAGATGATTCACATACGTAATTCACCAATTGAAAACATAAATTTTTTTTAGTTTAGTTACAGAGTTGGGCAGCCATCTTCACAATCAATTTTAAAATATTGGGCGTGCCAGAAAAGCTCAACAGATTGAGTGCTTGCCTTGCAAATGTGAGGTCCTGGAATTGAATCCCAGCCCCTGCCCATGCAAACCCATATGTTGAACTGTGGTGCAACTGGTAACCACCAGGATGGTGTTGAAGGTTCTCACCTCCCATGTGGGAGACCCTCAGTTCAGTTCCCACCTCATGTGGCCCTATGTCCACCTGTATGGAATGAAACTATGACAAAACTAATGATTTACAACTAACTATAGAGACTGCTCTGCCCCACTTCTCTCTGTCTCTCTCCCTCTCACCTTCTCTAAAACAATAAAAGAAATCTTAAAAAAATAAAAGAAAATATTTTTCATCATCTCAAAAAATAACCTCTATACCCTTTAGCTATGACACCCTAGAATCTCTATACCCTCTTCCCCATATACTTAAGTAATCACTAATTACTTTCAGTATCTTTAAATTTGCCTATTTTGGACATTTCATGTAAATATAATTATATTAGTACAATATGTGATCTGTTGTTAATGGCTTCTTTCATTTAGAATATTTATAAGACTCATATATGTTATAGCATGTACCAGTACTTTTTTTTTCATGACTGAATAATATTCCATTATGTGGATATACCACAATTTGTGAACATTTGGATTTTTTACATCTTTTGGCTATTATGAATACTGCTTCTATGAATATGTACAAGGGCTGTTGGGGAAAAACATAGTCACTAATATAAGGAAAATGGTTACATGGATGGATACTTTCCAGACAGTCCTTATATGTATCCATTTTTATGTGGAAATATGTTTTCAAGATCTCTTGAGTATATACCTAGGCTTAGAATTACTGAGTCATATGGTGACTATACATTTAAATTTTTGAGGAAATTCTACCATAGATTATTTTCAAAGTAGCTGTATCATTTTGCGTTCCTACCAGAATAATATTAAGTGTTTCAATTTATCCATATGTTCACCAAAAAGTATTGTTCATCTTTTTGATCATAGCCATTTTAGTGGGTGTGAAGTTATATTTTATTGTGGTATTGATGTGCATTTCCCTAATGGCTACTGATATGAGTCTTTTTCATGGTTTGATGGCCATATTTATATTTACTTTGGAGATAAATCTTTTTATATCATTTGTTCATTTGTAAATTGAGTTATAGTTTTATTTTGTCATTAGAATTCTTTATATATTCTGTATGGAAGTTCCCAATTAGATATCTGATTGCAAACATTTTCTTTCATTGTGGATTGTTTTTTAATTTCTGTGATAGTGTCTTTTGAAGCACAAAGTATTTTAATTTGGGGGGGTAGGAGAGTAGGGAGGGGGCATCGAATATATGGTGATGGAAAGAGAACTGACTCTGGGTGGTGAACACATAATGCAAAATATAGATGATGTAATGTAGAGTTGTACACCTGGAACCTATGTAATTTTTACAAACCAATGTCACCCCAATAAACTTAACAGTTTAGAAACATAATAAAATAAAAAAATTAAAGTTTCCAAAAAGGAAAACAAACTCCAAAGTATTTAAAATTTTATTTAAGTCTAATTTATCTAGTTTTTCTTTGTTACTTGTGCTTTTGGTGTTATAGCTAAGAATCTGTTGAAAAAGACTTACCCCTATTTTCTTCTAAGAAGTTTATAGTTTCAGGTCTTACATTTAGGTGTTTGATCTATCTTGAGTTAGTTTTGTATATTGTGTAAATTAGGTGTCTTATTTTATTCTTTTGCATTTGGATATCAGTTTATCCAAATACCATTTGTTGAAAAGTCTATTCTTTGCCCATGGAATGGTCTTGGTATTTCATTGAAACTGTAGATCAAGTTGAGAGTCTACAAGTAATTATTTTACTATATTAGCATAGGAGTCTTAATTTGTAAATGAACATAGAACTTTCTATGTATTCAGATCTTTTAGAATTTCTTTTAGTAATGGTGTATAATGTTCAGTGTAAAAATGGTGTACTTAGATAACTTTTATTCTTATTTCATTATTTTTGATAGTATTGCAAGTGGAAGTGTTTTCTTATTTTTAATTTCTGATTGCTTATTGCTAGCAAATAGATATATAATTTACTTTTTGTATATTGACTTTATATCCTGCAATGTTGCTAAATTCATTTATTAGTCTTGGTATTTTATTATTTATTTATTTATTTATTTTAGAATTTTTAAAGACTTTTTTATATAGAAGATCATGTCAATGAGGAATAATGATAGTTTTACTTCTTTCGTTTTCTGGATTTGTTTTCTTTCTTTTATTTTCTTTCCCTTTTCTTTTCCTCCTCTCCTCCTCTTCTTTTCTTTCTCTCTCTTTCTTGTATTAATTAACTCATTCATTCATTATTTTTGATGAAAGTGACCTGCTTATAACTCTTTATTACAATGTTGAACATAAGTGGTGAGCATGAACCTCCTGTCTTGTTTTTTATTTTAGTGGGTAAAGCTTTCAAGCCTTCTTCATTTAACATGAATTAGCTGTGGGTTTCTGCAGATATTTTTTATCAGGCTGAGGAAGAATTCTTCTATTCCTAGTTTTGGTGTTATTGTTTTTAATCATGAAAACATGGCTATCAGGTGATAATGTTAAATAGTGCAGCCACTTTAGAAAACAGCCTGACAGCTTGTTAAAAAGTTAACACAAAATCACCATATAACCCAGAAATTCTACTCTTAGGTATATATACAAGGCAAGTGAAAACATATGTCTATATAATAACTTGTAAACAAATATTCATAGCAACATTATTCATAATAGCGAAAATTAAAAACAATTTCAATGTCTATCAGTTAATTAATGAATTAACAAAATCTGGTATATCTATCCCATAGAATATTATTCAATCATAAAAAGCAACAAAAATATTATACTAATATATACTGTACTATGGATAGATCTTGAAAACATAAAACTGAATGAAAGAAGCCAGACATCAGACATGAAAGACCACATATTACATGATCAATTTGTATTAAATATCCAGAATAGGCATATAAAGACAGAAAGTAGGTAAGTGTTTGCCAGAGTCTGGAGAGAGGGAAAGTGGGGAGTGGCCCTTAATGGGTCATGTTCTGAAATTAAATAATAATAGTAATTGTACAACTTTGTAAATATTCTTAAAGTCATTGAATTAAACACTTTACGAGGGCAAATTTTATGGCGTCTGAATTATATTTCAATAAGAATCGCTATATTTTCTTTAAACTTTATTGATCTTCCTCAGTATCTACCCTAATGTGATGTATTCAGTTCTTCCTTTGAACTTTTATCTTTTAGGTAGCATTCTTTTATAGGAACTCCTGTG
>PVKE010051548.1:0-10606 GCA_004027555.1 Craseonycteris thonglongyai | reverse complement strand
TTAATGAACTTGAAAATAATTGGCTTTTCCATTGATCTCTATGTTTGGATTCTTTTGAAAGCAAGGGCTGTATCTCATTTTCTTTTGTATTCTTTTTTTGGTATCTAGTACATGGTATAGTTCATGTTAACTCAAAGCAGATTGCATTAAAAATAGTTCAGAGATAGGAGCAATAAGCTCATGAGGATTGTTTCCTATGTCATGCTATATTCACTAATCAATCACTGAAAATTTCTTTAGTTATCGATTTATATTATTTCATTTAGGAGCATGTCCTCAAGTCTAAGGTCATAAGGCATCCCATTTCTGACAATATCTTCTTTCTCAGTCTATCCAAATCTCTAATGTAGGATCAAATTGTTCTTTGGGATGTGCCACACTTACTGGGGATAAGTATCTGATTCATAAATCTCCACAAATGTAAAAGGGAACTCTGTGTCTATCGTCCGTACAAGAAGTTAAATTTCCATCCCCAGAAGCATCCTATAAATGTTGAATAACAATCTTATCGGTTGCATTTGGAAGGAGTTTAAAGGTAAGACAGTTTTAGACTGACTTCAAAATTCTAAAGCATGCACATAAAAATTTAATTAGAAGGGTTTTTCTCCTTTTACATAGTTTATCCAACTCCAATCAAGTGTCTGGATTTCAAGAAATTATGTAGAAAATTTAATTTTTAATGAACATGATGAAAATAATGTCTGAGGATGAAGGATAGTGGGATTTTTCTTATCATGTGAGGCATACTTTGGCTCTTTAAATTGTGGAAACATAGTTTAACTTCCAGAAACATCCTTGTTTTAGTCATTGCCCTACCTTTTTATTGGTCATTTTAGCAACTGTGCATAAAACATAACGTCTTTTCTCATGCTGCCTCTGGCCCCCTGGGAATGGTTTTTCTGAAGAAAAATTGAACCCTTTGGGGAAGGTTGGTCTAAAAATAAAACTCTCAAGGTGCTAGACCAGAGGTGTATGCCAGATCTAGGAACAGCATTTTTCACATAGCAGTTTGCTATATTAAGTGGAATAAAAGTCCCATTCTCTTTCCTTGGTTGATGAGAGAGACAGGAAAGCATTTTGGAAAGAGCAGGGACTTTGGAACGAGGTCCCAATTCCTGTTCCTCCACCAGCTGTGTGATTGGAGGCGTGTCACACTCTGAGCCTCCGTTTATTGGTCTTCAAAATGGAGAAAATTACTTCTATTTTGGAGTTATTTGTCAGGATTAGCAATTAATATATGTGAAGGCCTTGTACATGATGGGTGTTTAAAAAATGGTAGTTATAATTACACATCTTAATTTCTTTTTCTCTCATTCAGGACTAAGGCTTTTTTTCTCCCTAATGTGATGATGATTCACAGATTAGAGCCAGGTTACCTAGGTGCTAACTCTAGTTCTGCTATTTATTAGCAATAGGACCTTGGGCAAGTTATCTAGTTTCTTTGTTGCTCAGTTTCTTCATTTGTAAATGAGGGTAGTTATGATGCCCACCTTCTAAAGTTATTACAAATATTAATTTTTATAAAGTACCATAACAGTGTCTGGCTAATATGTAAGCACCAGAATAGTATTTGATACATAAAAATAAACACTTAAAGCCAGTATTAATTGGTTATTGTTATTAATAAAGGAATAGGATTAGAGGTGGGGCTAGGGACAACATAAATGATGTCCCATAGGTAAGAAGAACAGGCACACAGATCTTTCGTGAGATATAAATGGGTAACTCTGAGCTGGCACTAATTCAAATGGCTTCTATTGAGTAGGAATCAGAATGGTGGAGATATTTACTTTTAGCTCACTCTTATGAGCACCTGTAGAGAAATGTTCTCATAAGAATGTTTCCTACTGTGTTCTTCACTGTCAGGAAAGATACCAAATGGGAAAGTAACATGAATTGCGCAGAAAATACTTCCATGCAGCACTCAGCTGGCACTGGAACTCAATAATACCATTTATTTTCTCATTTGGTTGATAAATATGTGTATATGGCATGTTCCAGATATACAGTTGGAGGTTAAACAAGTCTGTGGATTATTTTCTGAGTACCATTCACTGTCATTATGCATAAAATGTTATATTTTGGTTTTTTATTTGCTTTGAATTAGCATAAATAATACCAGAATTGTCATCCCTTATGTGGAATTTTTATAATAATTTTCTTTTATAACCCACATTTCAGGTAGTGCCAATCTTCACATAAGGTTTTGTTTTAATACAAATTGAGTATCTGATAGACTTATGCAGATGTTCTAATGGTTAAAAAATCCATAGCTGTGGAAGCCGGGATGGCTCAGTGGGTTAAGTGCTCACTTTGCAGTCCCAGGGACTGAGGATCGAATCCTGGCCCCAGCCTGTGTAAACCCATATGCTGAACTAGGGAGTGCCCCCAATTCAGTTCTCACTGGGGTGAGACCCCAGCCCAGTTCCTGCCTTATGCAGCCCTGTGCCCACCTGTGGAATGAAACTGTGGAAAAACCAGTGATGTGCAACTATGGAGACTGTTCCGGGCCCTCCCCCTTCTCTCTTGTCTCTGTATCTCTCTCTGTCAAAAACAAAAACAAACAAACAAAAATCCATAGCTACTACTGTTCATAGATGAACCAAAGAACAGCAGGTATCTTGCAGGTGAAACTGACCTATAGGAGAGACTCAAGCACATGTGTACATCAATAAAATGAGAATTGAAATGCTTTTTGTGGCGGTGATTTTCTATCTCAAATATTACAGAAATTTGAAAAAAGAGAAAGAATAAAAACAGATGAGGTTATTAATTTCTTAGTGTGAACAATGAGAATCCTTTTATGACTGAGGGGTTTTGAATTGTTCACCTTATTTTCTGAAGACTTCCATTGACCATAATAGGAATTTAAGTTAAGAGAAAGATTCACAGTGCTGTATAAATGCAATCAAAGGAGGAGGTAGAATGAAATGTAAAGCTATGGTTCACACTTACACTGATTTTCTTCTCCCTGCAACCCTGCCCTGTAGAATAAAGCAGTCTAGCATTTTATCCTTTAATTGAAAACTAGAGACCTCGTTTCTCAAGAAATGAAAGGAATTGCTGGGGAGAGCTTTGGAACTGATAAGGGCAGTGCATATGCCCCAAATAAAGCCCTGTCTTTTTTGTATTTGAAGGCTTACCCCTGCTCACCCTAAAATAAAGCCTGTCTTTTGACAAGTCCAACATCTCCACACATGGAACTCCCTGCCAGCTGCCTAATTATAGGAGAGACCATCAGAGAAGCAGAGGAAATCAATAGCAGCCATAGAGGAAAAAGCCACCTTGTCCTTTGTTCAGAAATATGCACAAGATATATACAAGACACAAACAGTATCACAAAAATGATAAATCAAACAACAGATGTTTCTGGAAGAAACAGATTAATTAAGGAATAGGAGAGATTATAAATGAAAACTTTAAGGGAGTTTTAGAAAGATGACGATATCTAGAAAATAACAGGATGTAGTAAAATGGGAACAACCAAAAAAACAAGGAAGAACTCTTGAAAATTAAACATTTTTTTGCTGAAATGAAAAGAATTTATTGGAAAATTTGAAAGATGACTACAGGCAATCTAAAACAGTGCAAAAAAGGAAGCAGAAAGCTTGAAAGAAGGGCAAAGAGAGAGGCTCATTCAAGTTGGTGTGATATCTAAATAGTTGGAATTACAGCTGATACAACAGAGTAAATGAAGAATTGAAAATAAATAAATAATAGAAGCTCCTCTTGTGCTCTAGGAAATAATCCAAATCTTCAGACTGGTGAGTTCTGAGAGCCCAGCAAAATGGATGAAGGCAACTTTAAATTCAGAATAATTCTTGTGAAATTTAAGACACTCATCGTAAAGAAAAGTTCCTGAAAACTTCTAGAGAGGAAAGTGAGATTGCCAAGATACCATTGGTCTGGGACACTTTTTTGCTTTCTGGTACAATAAGGTACTTCAGCCTCATCTCATACCTTTTCTATCCCATACCTGGAGTCAGCCATTTTTCTAAGGAGCCTTTGTTTCTTTTAATGGTATTAAAAAACCAGGACCTGGGTGTTCACTGTAGCTGGAGTTTTGTGGCTTCTACACCGTTTCTGTGGATAGAACTGGGTAGGGAGGGGATGTAAACATACATAGGCTTTATCATATGATACATACAAAATATTTTATCAAATATCTGTATCACTACTAACCACAAATATGCTAGGTAAAGTTAAGACGTTCTTTGCAAGTTTCTTTTATCCCCTTTAGAATATAGGGTGTTCTAAAGGATGCAATCAGAGTACTGTGTCAGAACACAATTTCTTTCTTCAGTATGGTTATTAATTTGATATATAGGTTTAGGTTCATTTATTTTTGTATGTGTTACACTTTGAAGATTTATATTTTTATCCCTTCAATATTAATTTTTGAATATGTAAAGTATTTAAATGGTTCAAAATCAAAACTATATTAAAATATACTTGAAGAAGCTTTACTAACATTTATTTTTTCCCATTTTAGTCTATCCTGTTTGTAAAAATGTGCAAATACATGCATATATTCATATTTGTCCTTCTTTCTTTCACAAAGATAGCTTATTACATATACTCTTTTGTCCTTTGCTTTAATCACTTTATAATATATCTGAAAATAACTGTCAGTTTTCTGAAATCATTAATGTTTTTTACAGTTTCATAGTATTCCACTGGTGGATGTGTAAAATTTATTCACCCAATCTTCTTGATGAGAAGTTAGGTTGTTTTCAGTATTTTGCTATTGTGTTCAATATTGCAATAAGTAATCTTGTGCTGTTTTGTATTTGTGAAGGTATTTCTTTAGGGTAAATTGTTAGAACTCTGATCACAAGGTCAAAGGGTAAAAGCATGTAAGGTTTTGTTAGATATTGCCAAATTCCCTTTCAAACAGGTTATATCATTTTACACCCCATCAGTAATGTGTACAGTTGGCTAACATATTTACCAATATTAGGTAATTAAACATTTTTGCCAATCTGACAGGTGAGTGATAGTATCTCTGAGAGTTTTTATTATTTCACTTTCTTCTATTAAGAGTGAAGTTGAGCATTTCTTCATATGTTTGAGGGCGATTTGTGTTCCTTCTTGTGAACTATCCGTGTCTTTTGCCCATTTTTCTTCTTCCTTTTTTTTTTTGCTTATATAGATATTCCTTTTATAAGCTTTCTTAATGATGTCTGATAAGACATCATACACTGAAGCACACAAATATTACATGTCTACCTAAAAATATTTTAAGTTGTACTCTGGTAACCACAAACAGATAATGATAGAGAAAATTACCCATTCCTAGCAACTTTCTCTGAGCCTTTTCTCATTCTTAACCTTCTCCCATAACAAAGGTATCCACTATTCTGACGTTTGTTACCATAGATTAGTTTTCCTTCTTTGGAACTTCATAAAACGTGGAACCGTACAGTATGTCTCATTGCTTCTGTTAAACACAATTTTTACTGTCTTATGAAGGAGTGGTTATTTTTGTTATTGGTATATATATATTTTTAGTATGACTATATCAAACTTACTTCACCTTCTGTTGTTAATAGACATTTGGATTGTTTTTGCTCTTTGGATCTAGGAACATCCTTGTACATATGTTTTGGTGAGTGTGTATGTGGGTGTGTAGTCAAAGTTAGGTGCATGTTCTACTTTAGTAATACAACCAAACAAGCTTGTACCAAGCTTGCCCCACCACCAGCACTTTGTGAGCGTTCCAGTTGCTCCAGATCCTCAGGAGCCACTTGGATTGTCATTTTCTCATTAATTGTAGCTGTGCTAATGAGTGTTTAATATTATTTTGTTGTAATTTTAACTTGCATTTTCCTAATTACTAGCAATATTGATCACTTTTTCATATGTTAGTTGTACATTTGTATATCCTATTTTATGAAAAAACTATGAAATATTTTGCTCATTAAAAATAATCTAATGTGCCTTGCTCTGTTTTCTGATTTGTAGTTGTCTGTGAATTCTGGGTGAGTCCTTTGTAAATTATCCTTTCCCTGTCAGTGGCTTGTCTTTTTACTCTCAATAATGGTTTTTCATGATCAGAGGTTGTTAAAAATAATAAGATATTATTTAGCCATATTGTTCTTGAGGGTATTACTTTTTGTGTTTAGATAATACATTTTTACTTATTATTCTGATGTTATTCTCCAACATTATCTTCCAGATCTTTCATATTTAGGTCTTAGATTCCAGCTGAAATTGATTTTGCATATGTTTTGTTAGGAGTCAAGGCTCATTTCTTTTCTTATGGATATCTAACTGATTCAGCACCATTTATGGAAACATTTCTCTTTCTCCCATTGAGTTGCAATGATACATTTGTTGTAAATCAGGTGACATTATATTTATGGGTCTGTTTCTGGACTATTATCTTCACTCTTTTTAATGGCCATGATGAAAAGTTTCAAGGGGCCTTTGAAACTTATACAATAAAATATGATGTTTGACAAATAGCATATAATTGAATCAAACCTGCATTCTTCTTTGAGAAAAACCTTTGTTTCATTATTCTGATTCTCCTTTGTGTTCTAGGAATATGGAGTTGATTTCCAAAGAGAGCCTAGGTAGGACATTTTACCTAAATGAGGAGAATCAGTAAATACGTTAACAAATATTCATTGATCACTTACTGTTCTGTGTGCCTGTCCCTGGGCTTGTGCATGGGGAAACAGGATTGAACGATACAGTCTGTGTCTTATTTTGTTTTTTTGCTTCCAATTATCCCTTTGTGGTCATTAAATGACCACAAGGTAGCATTTTATAAATAGTGGAAGGTGTCTGGAAGTTCATTACTGCATATTTCTGTGATTATTTTTCTTCTCCCTGCACCATGAATAACATTGAAAATACATATTGGAATTTGTGCTTTAAGAGGAATTTGTGCACTAAGAGGAAGTAGCCCCATTGTTCTCAAGTTCCTTCTTTTCGCCATACATAACACAACAAACAAGCATAAGACATTTCAGAAAAGTGGAAAGAAGGTAGGTTGCCTAGGGCTTTTGGGACTTTAGGAATAACACAACAATGAGTTTCCTGGGTGACCTTACTGCCTCTGATAATATTAAGAGTGCTACAACCTGGGCAAAGAACAACCAACCATACAAACAAACAAACAAAGTCTACCCCACCTAGCAAAAGGATGGGGAAGGGGAGCCGTACAATAGAAATACTTTTTGTCAAAAACTTTCCTACTCCTGTGTTTTTATAGACATAGCCAAGCTTATTCTAAAATCTAAATGGAAAAGCACAGGCTCTAAATTAGTTAAAACAATCTTGAAAAGGAAGTGGGAAGAATCATTCTGCCCAACACTATATAGCTGCATTATCAAGTGTGATATTTATGGAAGAATGAACATGCAAAACAATGGAACAGAACAGAACCCAGAAATACAGGGGCTTTCTGGGAAAAACTCAGCCATTGTCAATATAATGAGAACAGCTACATGGCTGGACACTTTCTGGACAGCCCTCATGAATTCACAAAATATGCTCAACTGAATTTTGACAAAGGTGAAAAGCAATTAAGTGGAGGGAAGATAGGCTTTTCAACAAATGGTGCTAGAGCACTTGAACATACCTAAGGCAAAATAATGAACCTCAACGTAAACCTCATAATGTTATAAAAAGATGAACTCAAATGAACCATAGACTCAATGTAAATTATAAAACAACCTAAAAGGAAAAGAAAAATAGAAGGAAATCTTCAGGATCTAGGGCTAAGAAAATATTTCTTAAACTATACCACCCATCAAAGGAAAAATGTACACATTGGACCACATCAAAATAAAGTATGTCTGCTTTGCATAAGTCTCTGTTAAGAAGATGACAAGACAAGCTATATACTAGGAGTAAATAGTTGCAAACTACGTATCTGACAAGACAGTTTAGCTATATAAAGGACTCAATATAGTAAAAAACAAAACAATTCAGTTAGAAAATGGGCAAAATACATGAAGAGACATTTTACTGAAGATGATATACAATTTGTAAATAAGCCCATGAAAAGATGTCAACATCATTAGCCATTAGGGGAATGTCAACTAAAACTACAATGAGATATTACACATTTTCTAGAAAGGCTAAAATAAAAAATAGTGACAGCACTAAATGCTCATACAAATGCAGAGAAACTGGATCACCTTACATTGCTGGTGGGATGCAATGGTATAGCCACTCTGGAAAACTGATAGTTTCTTATAAAATTAAACATGCATTGACCATATGACCCAGTAATTGTACTCCTGGGCATTTAGGCTAGAGAAATGAAAATATATTTTCACACCAAAATCCATATACAAATGTTTGTTGTCACTTTATATATTATATACAAAACCCAGAACCAACTCACATATCCTTCAGTGGGTGAATGGTTAAACAAAATGTTGTAGATAGATGGAATACTAACTACTCAGCAAGATGTAGGAGCAAACTATTGATGCATGAAGCAACTTGGACGAACCTTTCAGAGAATTATGCCAAATGAAAAAAAAAAAAGCCTCAAAAGATGACATACTATAATAAATGATTTCATTTATATAACATCCTTGAAATAAAATTACAGACATGCAGACTAGATTAAGGGTTGCCTGGGGTCAGGGATGACTGGGGTATGGGAGGGCATGAGTGTGACTCTAAAGAGCAACAAGAGGGATACTAGTGGTAATGGAACTATTCTGTATGTTAACTATGTCACTTTCAATATCTTGTTTGTGACATGTAGTATAGTTTTGCAAGAAACTTGAGGAAACTGGATAAGTAAGATGTCTGTTACTTCTTAAAACTGCATGTGATCTGTAACTATCACTGTATGTAATATTCTGTCCCATTTTTAAGACTTCATTTAAGCATTTCCTCATATAGTCTTCATAAATAAAAAATTGGCTGAATTATATCACTGTGTTAACGAGGCCTCTTAAATGTTAGTAATTTAGGTTGAAAGATCCTTAAAGAGCAGTCAGCATTTGGAATATATATGGGGAAATGGAAAGTAGAGGTAGATGATTAGGAAATGATCTTTCTTTTTGGTAGCTTTTCTTGTCATTAAGTTTAACATTATCTCTAAATTTTAAAGTGTGAAACAGAAGAGATTCACAGAGATGCGTGTTTTATTTGGTGGATAGTTACATTGAACAGATGTATTTAATCCAAAGGAATCCCACATTTTAAAAATCAGTCCTTCCTTACCACCTGACCTTAGTTAAAGACCTAATAAAAACTTAAACAGATACCTTGTTCCTGGAGAGATAATGTACCTGTAACATAGTGCTGACTTGGTGGTGTGCATAGAATACACTAGGAGTACAGAGAGAAGATGCTCAGTCCAATTTGTAGCCTTGCGAAGGATTCCTGCAGAGAATGATATCTTAAATAGGCTGACCAGATGTACCATTTGCAACGGGGCAGAAAACAATAGTACTATCTCCTTTCAAATGGTACGTATGGTCAGCTGACTGACACCTTGAATTTAGCCTAGTGAGATGAGGCTGACCAGGCATACCAGTTGAAACAGGACAGATCCATTGCTTTCTGACCTGTTTAAAAAGAAATGTCTGCTTATCCCAATCTTGAAGGAAGTGTGAGAGTGACCTGACATAAAAATATGGAAAGTCCTCTAGGTTGAGGGTCCAGCAGCTATCATGGGCTGGACCCCCAGAATGGTTACTGATGGAGATGGAGTGCTTGGCAGTCACATGACTACCTTTGTGACTCCGGGATTCTGTTATTAACGGATGATGGAAGAAAGGGCACTAGTCAGTAAAACAACAACAACAAATAGGTGGATAGATTATAATGTAGGAGAGCAGAGAGGAGAGAAACTTTTCACGACTACACATACATACTTTAGAAGTTCTGATATATGTGTTTTGGGTGACCATCCTTCAATATCCCCTTGAACCCTGAATTCTTATCAGATATGAGTATGCTGTTTTCCCCAAAATGGATTACCACTGCTATAGTTGCAGGGAAGCTGTTAAGTGTTTAAATAATTAGGTTTGTGACTTAAAAAAATATTCATCTGGCACAGTTTGGCGAATGGATTTAAAGTGGGAGGGAAGGCAAGACTAAGGAGAGACCTTGTAGGAGGCTTCCACCTGGACTAGAGGCCCAGAGATGAGGAGGGGAAACAGTTAAAGGACTACTTAGAACAGGGATTCCCAACCCCGTGCCCTGCCATTATTTGTGTGCGCCCGCCATTATTTGACTGCATCAGAAGTTTTTCATAAACACTAAGTAAAACTATAATTTATTTTTATACACTTGTTAGAATTTTAAAATATTGTTTGAGTATCTACACAGGTTTATTATATTTGTCGGTATGTTTGCGATATCGTATGTGTAAGTGTTTCCCTAGCTTTCGCCTTTGTACATGTCGCGTCTTGTTTAGCCGCTGCGCTCTTTAAACTCTCCTCCACCCAACTGGGAGACGCCAAGTTGCCATTTTGATTGCGGTTGCTGGACTGATCGGGTCGTGACGGTTAGCTAGGATCACAGTGTTTTGATATATTCGATTTTAAATGAACTAAAAGCGAGGTAGGTAATCTATTATTATGGTGGCAATTTGATATGATATTGTAGTTCTATAACTATTTTT
>PVKE010051547.1:0-10605 GCA_004027555.1 Craseonycteris thonglongyai | reverse complement strand
AGCGCTCTGAGTTTATCTTTTTGGTGATAGGATCTGAGAGCAGAAGAGCATCAGGATGAATATTGTGTTTAGGGAGAGGACCAAGGCAACACATATAAAATGAACAAAAGAGGGGGAAGCCGGGATGGCTCAGTGGGTTAAATGCTCACTTTGCAGTGCCGGGGACCGAGGATCGAATCCCGGCCCCGGCCCGTGCGGAACCATATGCTGAACTGGGAGCTCCCCCAGTTCAGTTCTCTCTCTGTCTCTGTATCTCTCTCTCTCTCAAAAGTAAAAATAAATAAAACTATATTTTAAAATGAACAAAAGAGGGAGACAGGAAGTAGAAAGAAACAAGTATAATGAGGGCCTAAACCTCTGTTAGCAGCAAGAATGAACAAGAGAAAGTCAGGAAATGGAGTTATTGAGCCTTGCTGTTCTTTAAGATGCATTATTTCATCTGATCCTTCAACAATCCTGTGATGTAGATGTCAACACCACCGTCTTACAGATGAGGACAGTAAAGTTTAGATAACTTAGGTAACTGATTCAAGACCATATACTTGTTAATGAAAGAGCTAGTTCTTTTAATTCTTAGTTAATGGTTGTATTCTGCTCTTTTCAGGACACAAAAATATTTTTTTATCAAACTTTTATTTTACCACGAGTTTGTGCAATGTCTTCACCAAATGATGAGGTCTCTAACATAGTAAGATAGTGCCCTTGCCCTCTCTATTTCTGCTTATCAAGTGGAGAAAGGAAAGGAACACTAGTCTAGCCTAACGATGTCCAACCTTTTGGCTTCCCTGGGTCACATTGGAAGAAGAATTGTCTTGGGCCACACATAAAACACACTAACAACAGCAATAAACTAAAAAAATGTCGCAAAAAAATCTCATAATGTTTTAAAAATTTGTGTTTGGGCCTCATTCAAAGCCATCCTGGGCCACAGATTGGACATGCCTGCTTTAAACAAAATGAAAAGGGGTGAAGTAGAGGACACAGAGGAAGGGACTGAGTACTAAAGCATTCAGCCACTAAGTTCTAACATAAGCATTAAACATTCATTCAATATATATTTAGCATTTAATAAGCGCAAGCCCTGAGCAAAGTGCTGGGAAGAAAAGGTGAATCAAACAACATCTTCCTCCTATCTCTCCTAACTTCTGAACCAACTGCAGAATATATAGGTGTCAAATAAAAATTAATATACATCCTTTAATCCGATAAATCTGGATTGGAGTATTTGGCTTGGATTTAAAGTGAAAATGCACTTCCTAACACTTGCCCTCAAGCCCTTGTTTTGGGCCCATGTGTGAGGAGAGTTGGAACTGCTGACAAGGTGCTTAGCATGAGGGACTGAAGACTTCTCACACTCTGGAGACCTTTGCTACTCAGGGTACGGTCCACAGACCAGCTGCATCGGCATTACCAGAGAGTTTAAAAGAAAGGCAGAATCTCAGGTTCCAGCCAACACTACTGGGTCAGAGTCCGCATTTGAACAAGGCCCTCAGCTGACTGCTACGATCGTTAAAGGTTGAGAAGCACTGCCAGAGAACACGAGAGAAACTAGACAAGTAGATGAGAGATTCTATGACATATCTGGCCTGTAAGATTATCACCCCTTCTCCTATGGGGACGAGCCAATGAGAGCAGGACAACAGACAAAAGATTCTACCTGATGCCTCTGTGGAGGTGTAAATTCCCACTTGGGGCTGGCAGGGATTCAGGACAGGTGAGAGGATGCTTCCTCCTGTCAGTACAGCCATGGTGGAGGAAGAGGGCCCAGTGAATGTGACTTTACTGATTGGGTGCAACATTCCCCAATACTGTGAATGCAGGACAAGAGGGAAATCTGAAAAGAAAGGCAGACAATTTAGAATATTTTATAGTTTCATTTTTTATATTTAAATCTCAGATCCAGTTAGAATTTCTTCTATGTTTCTGCTCAAATATCATCTAATGGGACATTCCCTAAGTACCTTATAGAAGCCCCTATCACTGCCACCATCACCTCCAATGCTAAGCATTCCCTGTTGAGGGACTGTCTTAGTTTATCTGTCTCCTCCCCTGGCCAATAGAATGTAAGTTCCACAAGGAGTTATATCTATTTTGTTCATTCTTATTTCCCCGGTGCCTAGAGCAAAGTGGCCCTGGGGGACAATAGTAAGTACTTGATCAATATTTGTTAAATGAATGACTATGACTTGGAGACCCCATGGGGCAATAGGTGAAATAGTCCAATAATAATTGTGTTTATACGCCCAGAGTTCCGGGGAAAATCGGAGTTAGAGGTAAAGACTGGAATCATAAGCTATTGGTGGGAATTGGAGCTGGGAGGCTGGATGAGATCACTTGAAGAGAGTTCTGCATTTAAGAGAAAGAAGACATGTTTGTTTGGTTGAGGTGATGAGGAATTCCAGGAGAAAAAGTGGTATCATCTCTAGCCACACCTGGTTAAGGAGCATAAGCAGGTCACCATGAATACCATCAATTGCAGCCACATTTTTCTGTTCTCCTTAGACAAAGCTAGCAGCTTCTTGGAAAGTTTTATGATCTCACAAGAGGAAAAACTGCCAACAACAGCATTTATCATTTATAGAAAAGCACTTTAATAATTCACTGCTTCAATTAACATTTGCAGTTAATCAAGATTTCACGTCTGAAAGCATCATATCCAAACTCAGCAGGTAGGCTTAGAATCAACTCCATCTGTTTGTCATGGAGCGAAGTGGGATGAACACAAGGAAACAAATGCCAAGCCTACTTAAAGCTGGAGGTGGGAGCCACCTTCTAAAGCCAGCTGCTCCTAGAAACCCGGCACCTCATGGAGTTAAGGAAAGCAAACTTATGCCTCCAAAATGAGCCACAGGTTTCAAAGGAAAAGCAGAATATTTTCCATAAGTGAGAGGAAGAGATTATTAATTAGTTTATGTCTCTCTCACATACACTTTAGTACAAGATTATTTCTCAGAGGGGGTATCAAATATATGGTGATGGAAAGAGAGCTAATTCTGGGTGGTAAGCACATAATGCAATGTATAGATGATATAATGTGGAATTGTACACCTGGATGCAATGTAATTGTTATCAACCAATGTTACCCCAATAAATTTAACAAAAGCAACAAAAAGATTATTTCTCTCCACTTTTTCCCCCCATAGACTAAAGAGACAATCTATAATAGAGCAGATAGAGTGTTGTTTTCATATTTGATTACTTATAGTCAGGTCCTTTGCTGATAACTGTTTCTGCTAAGACAGTAATTGCACCCTGAACAGGAAAGAAGCAAGAAAGAATGCCTTTTACCATAACTGTTAATACTATTTCTACTGTTACAAGGTGTATAAAAACTTATTTAAGGAGTTCGGTCAAGATAGTAAAATAGTTAAACTCAGTGCTTACCTCCTTTCATGACTACATCAAAATTACAACTAAACTACACAACAACCATCACTGAGAATCACCTGAAGTCTAGCTGAACTGAAGTCCTACCTCTAGGGACATACAAAAGAAGCCATCTCAAGACTGGTAGAAGGAGCAGAGACACAGGACAGGCTGGTCCTATACCCACCTGTGACCATTAAAAATCAAGAGGGATATCAGCTATGGAGGTTCTACTGTTCCATCTCCCTTCCATGAAGCAAGAGCTCCTAGCTCCATACCAGGCTCCTAGGCCCAGAGTTCCAGGACCAGGAGGAGAAGTTCCCATAACTTCTGGTTGTGAAAATTAGCAGAGATAGTGGCTATTTGAGACAGATGGATCCTGGAGATTCAGCATTTTTCTTAAAGAACCTGCACATGAACTTACTCATTTATGTACTCACTCACTTTGAGCTCCAGTACTAGGGCAGCAGCTCAAAAGGTGCCAGGGACATATGGAGAACTCAGTTGTCTGGCTTCAGTCAAGGGCTAGAAGGGCAGCTTTCTACTGGAGGGGGCAGCTGACAGAAGCTATTCTTTCTTTGTTGAGCCCTCTGCCCTCCTAGTGTGCAGTCACAGGTGGCCACCATATTTGAGTCTCCATTAACCTAACCACATTGGTTCACCATGCCCTACTGATTTCCTGGAACCTCACCCCACCCAATTTTCTGGCAGGTGAAGGTGGCTCCCACCTCCAGCTTTAAGTAGGCTTGGCATTTGTTTCCTTGTGTTCATCCCACTTCGCTCCATGACAAACAGATGGAGTTGATTCCAAGCTTCTTCCAGTCACTTTTCCATATAAATGGCCTATCTTGGCTCATACTGTGGAGTTTCTTTAAATCTCTCAAAGGTCCACAAAACACAAACAAGCAGTATCTGGCTTCATTTAGCATGTCCCATAGCTCTTGCTGAGCAGTGCTAAGCCTGGTTCTAGCAACACTGGCCTCAGTTCATGGTCTGGTCTCTCAAGACACCTTGAAGCCCAGAGCGAGTGGTGGCCATTTGTGGGTTGCTTTGTAGCTCATGCCAGGTGGACCCAGGCAGGGCACAGGCTGTGGCTGAATTTGGCCTGTGGTGAGGCCCCTCCCAGAAGACTCCAAAGCTGGCACATCAGGTGGCCAGCTTCAGACCAAGCCAGGGCATCACCTGGTCACCTCCAAAAATGATGCACTCAAAAAGCAGACTGGGCAGGCACCAGAGCCCTGCTAAAGAGTATCCAGCTTTGTAGGGTCACCTCAGCACAATAGCTCCTCCACAGTTCTCATGGCTCATCTTCACAACCAATTAGCCCAAGGATGAATCCCTCCCATTGATGTACAAACAGCAACCATGGCTCAACTATAACAAGAGGGCACACACCCACACAAGGGACACACTTGGAGCACCTAGCTCATGTGACCAGGGAAAATGTGGACTGGGCCCCACAGGACGCCTACTACATGAGGCCACTCTACTAAGACCAAGAAACATAGCAGCCCTATCTAATACATAGAAACAAACACAGGGAGGAAGCCAATATGGACAGACAAAGAAACATGCCCCAAATAGAAGAACAGAACAAAGCTTCAGAAAAAGAACTAAATGAAATGAAGACAAGCAATTCATCAGACACAGAGTTCAAAACAATGGTTATAAGGGTGCTCAATGATCTCAGGGAGAACGTCAGCAAAGAAACAAGGAACATAAAAATGGAGATAGAAAGCATAAACATAGCAGAAATAAAGAGTACAATAACTTAAATGAAGAATAAATTAGAGGGAATGCACTGTAGATTAGATGAAGCAGAATACTGAATGAGTAGTTTGGAGGTATCAGAAAACACCTAGACAGAACAGCAAAAAGAAAGAAGAATTCAACAACAACAACAACAAAAATGAGGACAGTTTAAGGGGCTTTTGGGATAACATCAAATGTCACAACATTTGCATCACAGGGGTAGCAGAAGGAAGAGAGAACAAGAAATTGAGAACCTATTTAAAGAAATAATGATTGAAAACTTTCCTAACCTAGAGAAGTAAATAGACATACAAGTTCAGAAGTGAAGAAGGTCCCAAACAAGATGAACCCAAAGAGGCCTTTACCAAGACACATTATAATTATAGTGTCAAATGTTAATGACAAAGAAAGAATCTTAAAAGCAGCAAGTGAAAAACAGTAACTTATAAGAGAGCTCCCATAAGACTGTCAGCTAATTTCTCAACAGAAACTTTCCAGTCAGAAGGGATTGGCATAACATAATCAAAGCAATGGAAAGCAAGGGTCTACAACCAAGAGTAGTCTACCCAGCAAGGCTATCATTTAAAATCAAAGGACAGATAAAGACCTTCCCATACAAGAAAAAGCTAAAGGAGGTTCATCACCACCAAACCATCATTAGAAGAAATCTTAGATGAATATCATTAAGATGAAATAATATAAGATAAAAAATAAGTAATAAAATGGCAACAACTACCTATCAATAATTACTTCCAATGTGAATGAATTAAATACTCCAATCAAAAGATAGGGTGGCTGACTGAGTAAGAAAACAAGATCCTTACATTATGTTGCCTATAAAAGATTCACATAAGATCAAAAGACACACACAAACTGAAAGTAGAGGGATGGGAGAAAGACATTTCATGAAACTGGAATAATTATATCAGACAAAATAGACTTTAAAACAAAGGCTAGAGCAAGAGACAAAGAAAGACTCAGTAATCCCACTTCTGGGTATTTATCAAAAAAAAACCCAAAATGGGAAAGCTGGGATGGCTCAGCAGGTAAAGCACTCACTTTGAAGCCCCGGGGACCAAGGATCAAATCCTGGCCCCACATGCTGAACTGGGGTGTGCCCCCAGTTCAGTTCTTGCCGGGACCTATGTGGGAGGCTCCCAGCCCAGTTCCTGCCCTGCGCAGCCCTGTGCCTGCCTGTGGAGTGAAACTATATGAAAAACTAATGTCAACTATGGAGACTGCTCTGGGCCCTCCCACTTCTCTCTGTCTCTGTCTCTGTTTCTCTCTGTCAAAAATCAATAAAATAAATCTTAAAAAAAAACCCAAAAAAACCCAAAATGCTACCGAGGGGATGTGTGCATCCATATGTTTATTGCAGCACTGTTTACAATAGCCAAGATGTGGAGGCAGCCTAGGTTTTCATTGATGGATGAGTGAATAAAGAGTTGGTACTACATAAATACAATGGAATATTATTAGGCCATAGAAGCAGCATGATGCACCTGAAAGGTATTGTGCTGAGTGGAGTATGTCAACAGAGGAAGACAGATGCAATGTAATTTCACTTATATGTGGAACCTAAAGACCAAAAAATATTGAACAAACAAAACAAACAAACCATACATACTGAAAAAATTTTGATGGTTATCAATAGTAGGGGTGTTGAAGGGTAGGTGAAAAAGGGGAATGAATTAAGACATACAAATTGGTTGTTACAAAGTAGTCATATGCATGTAAGGTATAGCATAAGGGATACAGTCTATAATATGGTAATAATCATGTATAGTGCCAGATGGGTACTAAACTAGTTAGGGGCACATCTTCTTAAATTATATAAATGTCTAACCACTATGCTGTACACCTGAAATTAATATAAAGTAATTTTGAATGTCAACTATAATATAAAAATTTTTTAAAGATGGGAAAAGGTGAATGGGGATAAGAGGTTCAAAGCTGGAGGTGGGAGCAAAATACCGGTAAGTGGAACAAAATAAGTCATGGGGATGCAATGCATAGCGTAGGGAATATAGTCAATAATACCGTAATGGCATGTACAGTGTCAGAGCGTCCTGGACATATCGTGGTGATCACTTCTCTAGATAATACAAGTGCTGTCTGACAGCCCTTGTATATATGTTGAGTAACTATGGTGTATACCTGACTAATATAATATTGCCTGTTAGTTATACTTTAACATAAAGCTTATTAAAAAATCTTATTTAGAAAACTGTAACTTCAATAATCACACTTCAATAATCACTTTACTTGATTGAAACCATATTAACAGATTATTAGATACCATCAAATGATCAAAGATTCTTCTGTTCTTTCACTCAAATAGAAGTTACTTGATCTATCTGAGTCTTAGTTTTTCCACCTCTAAAATGGAAATAACTTCAGAAGGTTGTTATAAGTATTAAACAAACTACTGAAAAAGCTCTTTGCATATTACTTGTGTCCTGGGAAAAACTAAAACATTTTAATTATGTTTAACAGGTGAGATGCATTTTGTATCTGCAGAAAATAAAGGTGAATATGTCTCTTTTACTTTTCAATTATTCACTTCAGCTATTTCATTCATTCAACAAATATCTCTTGAATGACATTTTCCCAAGAGTTAAGGATCCATTCAAAACCTCCATTTCCAAGGACACATTGTCAAGATGGTGGCATGACAGGAGCTCTTGAAACCTCTCCTGGAAAGACAACAATTTGAACAACTAAAATCCAACCAGAGAATCCCTAAGTAGTGCACAGCCTTGGTTGAGAGACCCAAGAAAATACCTAAAGCTGGAGAAACAAAGGCGAGTGAGAGAGAAAGAAAGGGAGTTGTGTGAAGATCCACCACGGAATGCGACCCGGAGACCCACCCAAGGACCAACCCAGAGGCTGACCCGAGTGCAGCAGAGGAGAGACTGATGGAGGTGGGAGCGTGGGGACGCGGGTCCAAGAGCAGAATGATTCTGGATGGGTTGGAGGCCTGGAACGGACAGAGGCGGAGGTGCAGACGCCAGAGCGTGGGGTGGACAGAGAAAGTGGGCGCAGCTGACGGTGGCGAGAGGCCCCGGTGGGGGTGATGGGGGAGCAGCCGGGGCACGGTGAGGGCAGCCGGAGTGCGGGGCAGGCGGCCGGAGCAAGGCCCCAGCAGCAGCCAGAGATCGGTGCAGGTGACCAAAGTGAAGATCCGGCAGCCGGTGCTTGACTCGAGTGGCTAAAGCTGGGGGCCAGCAGAGTGTGAGGCCGGCAACTGGAGCCAGAGGCGGGTGTTCCAGTGGCGGGAGTGCCAACACCAGGAGTGTGTTGGTGGCTAAGGTGCAGAGTGGCCCTCAGTGAGGTGGGGCCCCAACCAGAACACTATCTGGCCTTGGACACCGAGCCTGCCTGCTTCCCCTAGCTGTCTCCCAGGGTTCGCTCCATAGACCTGGCCCACGGCAGGCCTTCAGTGAGCTGCTGCCTGGAAGCCACCATTATCCTGTGATGCAATCAGAACTGCACCTTTCCCAACAAACTCCACCCTCACTCTTCCCGCTGAAGCCAGCAGAGGGAAGCCGCCAGTACCCTGTGAAGCAAATAGATCTGCGCCTTTCCCAACAAGCCCTGCCCCCACCTGGCAGCTTCTCACACCAGTGGGAGCTCAGAGTGATAGAATGCCATCGCCCACCATATCTTCCCAAAGAGGAGGCATACAGAGACCAGGGCAACTTAGTCAAGGAGAAGGAAATCTCCTAGGTCAAGGGTGGCGAACCTTTTGATGATTGAGTGCCAAAGTTTATGAAATAACAGTATACTCGCTCGACTCGCGTGCCAACCCATCGAGTGAGATAGAGGTATCGATTATTTTTATGTCTATAAGAGGCATAGGAGGATCAAAGATGGCGGCTTGAGAGGAGAACGCCGATAACTGCCTGGGAAGGGCCTTATGAACAGAGGGGAATCCACAGGGGAAACCCTGAGAAGAAACCTCAACTAAGAGAACCACACAACGCAGAACAACACACAAAGGTTAGAGAAAAAAAGGGAGAGTGGGAGAGGAAAAGGGAAGCAGCGGTTTGGGGACAGAGACTCGGAGCGTGGCCCGGGGCTGGCAAAAACAAAGGGGGATTGGGGGACTACGGTCAAAGTGGAGCTGGATCGAGGGCGGGCTGGAAGCCGAGACCTAGGGAGCATGGAAGCCTCACAAGACTGTGGACAATTTAACATCCAAACTCAAGGGACAGCACACAGTGCCCTAATCAGATCACAGAGCCTAAAGTGGAACAGGGACTGTGGAGCAGGGGGGCTGTACTTCCCGGCAGGCAGGGTGAGAGCAGGGCACCGGCCCATGACAGCTCAGCACCCCTGATTTACGGAGGAGATTGACTGTGAAGGAGCGCCTTCTGAGGACAGGGCTCTTGGAGTGAGGGCTGGGGCTTGAGTGGGCACAGCTGCATTGGACGTGCTTGGAGTGAATCTGGTGGTCTCAACAGAGCCGGGAGCGTAGAACGGCTGCCACTCGAGCTACGGCCTGTGCGCGCAGGGCTTTCGGCGCCCCACACATCGGGCCGCTACGGCACCGCTGCGTGAACGCACCCGGGCTTTCAGCGCCCCACCCACCAGGCCGCTGCAGCACTGCTGCCTGCTCGCAAGTGAGCAACTGGGCTTTTGGCGTCCCACCCACCAGGCCTCTGGGGTGTTGTAGCCCGCGCGCGTAACTGGGCTGCCGACCGGGTTGCGGCGGTGTCATTGCCGGCGCGCGGGACTGTGCGGCTGACTGGGGCCACTGCCAAACCCCAGCCCATCCAAGTGCTGCCCTACGGGCATGGCTTACAGATACGAATGAAGGAGGGGCAGCCAGGCGGAGGAGATAAAGACCAGAGCTCCTGCATCCCACCCACACTGAACCACCAGCCCCCCTGCTGAAAGAGGAATCTTCTATTGTGTCTCAGGCTCGCCTTAGCTCCTACTCACATGCCCCCACCCCTGCCCACACCTTTACTACCCTGCTATCTAACAGCTAAGACAGCAACCTGAAGTGCCCCAGGACACAGAAACTGTCTGCTTCCCCCAACCCTCTCCCAAAATCTCCTTCTCTCACAACTGAGCCCAAAAGAAAAAAAGAGAAGCCCATCTGATAGGCAAACCCCTAGAGGGAAAACAGACTCATGCGTAAAGCAAAAAGAACCACATCAAACACAATGCACACCTCAGAATCCAAAGCCCCTCCAGAAGATCAGGGGCAGTCTTTAGTAAAGGACCTTGCACATTTGGAATCAAATCTAAGTGAAACAGAATTCAGGGCTGCATTAATGAAGACACTCAGAGAGCTCACTCAATGCTGGCAAAGTACCCAGACACAGTTAAATAACCTCAACAAGAAATTTTCTGAGCAAAATGAGTACTTTACCAACAAAATTGAGAAGCTAGAGCAGAACCAAAAGGAACTCCTTGAAATGAAAGGCATCATGGGAGAGCTGAAAAAAGAACTGACCAGCATAGGAAACAGGGCTG
>PVKE010051546.1:0-10605 GCA_004027555.1 Craseonycteris thonglongyai | reverse complement strand
TTTTGGTATTGTCTTTCCCAGGTTTTGGTATTAGGGTGATATTAGCTTCATAGAAAGAGTTGGGTAGTACTGCCTCCTCTTGAATTTTCTGGAGTAGTTTGAGGAGGATGGGCATTAGTTCTTCTTTGAAGGACTGGTAGAATTCATTGGTAAAGCCATCTGGTCCAGGCCTTTTGCCTTTGGGCAGGTTTTGGATAGTAGTTTCAAGTTCTGTACTGTTGATTGGTCTATTTAGGTTATCCAAATCTTCTAGGTTCAGTTTAGGTAAACTATATGTTTCTAGAAATTTGTCCGTTTCCTCTAGGTTGTCAAACTTGTTGGCATAGAGTCTTTCATAATAATCTCTTATGATTGTTTGTATTTCTGCAGCATCAGTTGTAATCTCTCCCCTATCGTCTCGTGTTCTGGAAATACGAGATTTTTCTCTTTGTCCTTTGGTGAGCCTAGCCAGTGGTTTGTCGATTTTATTGATTTTTTCAAAGAACCAGCTCTTTGTGGCGTTAATTTTATCTATTGTTTTTCTATTCTGAATTTCATTAAGTTCTGCTTTGATTTTTATTAATTCTTTTCTTCTGCTGGCTTTGGGGGCCCTCTGTTCTTCTTTTTCTAGGTCTAGAAGATGAGATGTGAGGGTGTTTACTTGTAGTTTTTCTTGTTTCTTGAGATAGGCCTGTAATGATATAAATTTCCCTCTTAATACTGCTTTTGCTGTGTCCCAGAAATTCTGGTACGTCGTGTTTTCATTGTCATTTGTTTCTACAAAGTTTTTAATCTCTTGTTTAATTTCCTGTTTGATCCAGCTACTTTTTAATAGCATGTTGTTCAGTCTCCACGTATATGTGGTTCTCTCTGCACTTGATCTTTTGCAATTGATCTGAAGTTCCAACGCTTTGTGTTCTGAGAATACACTTGGTATGATTTGGATGCCCTTAAATTTGGTGAGGTTGGATTTCAGTTCCAGGATATGGTCTATCCTTGAAAATGTTCCATGTGCACTAGAGTAAAATGTATAGCCCTTTATTGTAGGATGGAATAACCTTTAAATGTCAATTATATGTTTATTTCCTGCAATGTATCATTTAAAGCTGCAATCTCCTTATTTAGTTTCTGCTTGGATAATCTGTCCAATGTTGTCAGGGGGCTGTTTAGATCCCCTACTATAATTGTATTTTTGTCAAATTCTCCTTTTATTTCTGTTAGTAGTTGCTTTATAAATTTTGGTGCTTCCTGATTCGGAGCATATATATTGATGAGTGTGATGTTTTCTTGTTGTATTGTCTCTTTTGTGAAGATGTAATGTCCATCTTTATGTCTTACTGTTTTTTTTATCCTGATGTCTTTTTCATCAGAAATCAGTATGGCCACTCCAGCTTTTCTCTGACAGCCATTTGCCTGGAGTATTGTTTTCCATCCTTTTACCCTGAGTCTGTGTCTGTCCCTGTAGCTGAGGTGTGTCTCTTGTAGGCAGCATATGGTTGGATTTTGTTTTTTAATCCAGTCTGCTACCCTGTGCCTCTTTATTGGTGAATTCAATTCATTTACATTCAGGGTGATGATTGATATATGCGGATATCCTGTATCCATTTCTTCTTTCCTTTTTATTTTTTTGTTGTCCCAACTTTTCTCCATTTATTTTGATATCTTGATTCAGGTCGGATAGCCTCCTTTAGTATTTCCTGGAGTGCCGGTTTTGAGCTGGAGAATTCCCTCAGCTTCTGTATGTCTGTAAAGGCCTTAATTCCTCCTTCATATCTAAAGGTTAATTTTGCTGGATAGTTAATTCTTGGCTGGAAATTTCTCTCTTTTAATATTTTGAAGATTGGGCTCCACTCCCTCCTGGCTTGCAGAGTTTCTGCTGAGAAGTCTGGTGACAGCCTGATAGGTTTTCCTTTGAAAGTTATGTGTTTTTTTTCCCTGGCAGCCTCGAGGATTTTTTCCTTGTCATTGATTTTTGTCATCTTCAGAACAATGTGTCTTGGAGAAGATCTGCTAGGGTGTAGGTAGTTGGGGCTTCTGCTTTCCTCTTGGATTTGGAGCTGTAATTCCTTCCACAGGTTAGGGAAATTTTCATCCACTATTTGTTTTAGTAGACTCTGAGATTTCATCTCGCTTCCTTCTGGTACCCCTATTATTCTAATATTGTTCTTTCTGATGGAGTCAGAAAGTTCTTGTAGGGCTCTTTCATTTCTCTTGATTTTCCTTTCCCTTTCTTCTTTCCTCTGTGACATTTCCATGTTTGTATCTTCACTTTCACTCATCCTTTCGTCTAGCTGGTCAGCCCTGTTTTCTATGCTGGTCAGTTATTTTTTCAGCTCTCCCATGATGCCTTTCATTTCAAGGAGTTCCTTTTGGTTCTGCTCTAGCTTCTCAATTTTGTTGGTAAACTACTCATTTTGCTCAGAAAGTTTCTTGTTAAGGTCATTTAACTGTGTCTGGGTACTTTGCCAGCATTGTGTGAGCTCTCTGAGTGTCTTGATTAATGCAGACCTGAATTCTGTTTCACTTAGGTTTGATTCCAAGTGTGCGAGGTCCTTTACTAAAGACTGCCCCTGATCTTCTGGAGGGGCTTTGGATTCTGAGGTGTGCATTGTGTTTGATGTGGTTCTTTTTGCTTTACACATGAGTCAGTTTTCCCTCTGGGGGTTGGCCTATCAGATGGGCTTCTCTTTATTTTTTCTTTTGGGCTCAGTTGTGGGAGGAGATTTTGGGAGAGGGTTGGGGGAAGCAGACAGCTTCTGTGTCCTGGGGCACTTCAGGTTGCTGTATTAGCTGTGAAATAGCAGGGTAGTGAAGGTGTGGCCAGGGGTGGGGGCATGTGAGTAGGAGCTAGGGCAGGCCTGAGACACAAGAGCAGATTCCTCTTTCAGTAGGGGGGCTGGTGGTTCAGTGTGGGCGGGGCGCAGGAGCTCTGGTCTTTCCTCCTCCTGGCTGCCCCTCCTTCAATCGTATCTGTAAGCCACACCCACAGGGCAGCACCTGGATGGGCTGGGCCTTGGCAGAGGCCCTGGTAGGCCGGGCCATTCTGTGCACAGGCAATGACACCATGGCAACCCGGTTGGCAGCCTAGTTGCGCACGCGGGCTTCCAATGCCCCAGAGGCCCGGTGGGCGGGATGACAAAAGCCCAGCTGCATGCTGGCGAGCAGGCAGCAGCGCCGCAGGAGCCCGGCGGGAAGGACGCTGAAAGCCAGTCCTGCGCGTAGGCAGCGGCACTGCAGCAGCCTGGCGAGCGGGCGCCAAAAGCCCGGTAGCGAGGTTGCGAGCAGGCAGCGGTGCTATGGTGGCCCGGTGGGCGGGGCGCCGAAAACCGGGGTGTGTGCAGGCAGTGATGGGCAGCGGCCCAGTGGGCGGGGCGCCAAAAGCCCAGCTGCGCATTTGCGCGCTGCAGCGGCCTGGTGAGCAGGGCACCAAAAGCCCAGTTGCGCGCTGGCAGCAGTGCCGTGTCGGCCTGGTTGGCGGGGCGCTGAAAGCCCGGGTGCGTGCACGCAGCGGTGCCCCAGCGGCCCAGTGGGCGGGGCGATGAAAGCCCTGTGTGCAGAGGCCAAAGCTCGGGTGGCAGCCACTCTATGCTCCCGGCTCTGTTGAGACCGCCAGATTCACTCTAAGCATGTCCAATGCAGCTATGCCCACTCAAGCCCCAGCCCTCACTCCAAGAGCCCTGTCTTCAGAAGGTGCTCCCTCACAGTCAGTCTCCTCCGTAAATCAGGGGTGCTGAGCTGTTGTGGGCTGGTGCCCTGCTCTCACCCCGCCAGCCAGGAAGTGCAGCCGCCCTGCTCCGCAGTCCCTGTTCCACTTTAGGCTCTGTGATCTGATTAGGGCACTGTGTGCTGTCCCTTGAGTTCGGATGTTAAATTGTCCACAGTCTTGTGGGGATTCCACGCTCCGTAGGTCTTGGCTTCCAGCCCACCCTCGATCCAGCTCCACTTTGACCGTAGTCCCCCAAACCCCTTTGTTTTTGCCATTCCCGCGCCACTCTCTGAGTCTCTGTCCTGGAACTGCTGCTTCCCTTTCCTTCTCTCCGTCTGCCCTTTTTTCTCTAACCTTTGTGTGTTGTTCTGCGTGGTGTGGTTCTCTTAGTTGAGGTTTCTTCTCAGGGTTTCCCCTGTGGATTCCCCTCTGTTCACAATGCCTTTCCCAGGCAGTTATCGGCGTTCTCCTCTCATGCCGCCATCTTTGATCTCCCTATATTTGTTTTTGTTACCTGCGCTTTTGGTGTCATATCTAAGAGATCGTTGACGACTCCAATGTCATGAAAATTTTCACCTATAGTTTCTTATAGGTGTTTTATTGTTTTAGATACTATGTTTAGGTCTTTACTTCATTTTGAATTGGCCTTTTTTTCAGATTCATTTTATTGTGTTTGTTTTTAACAGAGAGAAACAGAGAGAAGGGGGAGGGCCCAGAGTAGTCTCCATAGTTGATAGCATGAGTTTTCCATATAGTAGTTTCACTCCACAGGTGGGAGCGGGGCTGCGCAGGCAGCAACTGGGCCGAGAGCCTCCCGCATAGGCCCTGTCAAGAACTGAACTGGGGGCACACTCTAGTTCAGCACATGGGCATGGGCTAGGGCAGGGATTCGATCCTCGGCCTTCAGGGCTGCAAAGTTAGTGCTTAGCCCGCTGAGCCATCCCAGCTTCCCCTGAAATGGCTTTTGCTTATGGTGTAAGATAAGGATTCCACTTCATATTTCTTTTTTTATTTAAGATTTATTTTGTTTTTTACAGAGAGATTTAGAAGTGGGAGGGCCCAGAGCAGTCTCCATAGTTGTATGTCATCGGTTTTCGATGTGGTCTCATTTCACACAGGTGGGCGGGGGCCACACAGGGCAGGAACCAGGCGAGGGGGCCTCCTGCAAGGAAGGTGGCATGCCCCTGAGAGCTGGGGTCAAACCGGGGGCCTCCCACATAGGAAGCTTGCCCTAGCAAGAACCGAACTGTGGGCCTCCTGCATGGGAAGCACACCCCAGTTCAACCAATGGATCCACACAGGCCTGGTCCAGGACTCTAACCTCAGACCCTGGGGCTGCAAGGCGAGCGCTTAACCTGTTGAGCCATCCTGGCTTCCCCAACCACTTCGTTTTTTTGCATTTTTAAAAAAGATTTATTTTATTGTTTTTGACAGAGACAAAGAGAGACTGAGAGAAGGGGATGGACCCAGAGCAGTCTCCATAGTTGTAATGTACATCATCAGCTTTTGTCGTGGTTTCATTCCACACAGGCGGATAGGTGCCCCACAGGGCAGGAACTACGCTAGGGGCCTCCCACATGGGAGGTGTGCCCCCTTGAGCCAGGGGCCAACCCAGGGGGCAAGAACCGAACTGCGGGCTTCCTGCATGGGAAGCATACCCCATTTTAGCATATGGGTCCACACAGGCCAGGGCCAAAGCTGGGATTCGATCCTTGTTCCCCAGGGTTACAAAGTGCGTGCTTAACTTGCTGAGTGCCCCCGGCTTCCCTGCATTTTTAACAGATAACTAGTTTTTCCAACCCTATTTTTTTTTTACTATTTTATTTTTTAATGTATTTTTATTACTATTTTTTCAATTACATTTGACATACCATATAAAATTGGTTTCAGGTGTACAGCATAGTGAATGACACATTTATATAACTTACAAAATCCTCACTCCGATATAGCTGGTTCCCATCTGACACCATCTATAGTTATATTGATTTTATTGTATGCTATATGTTGCACTGTACATCCCTGTGAGTATTTAGTGACTATGAATTTGAACCTCTTGATTGCTTCCCCATTTTCACCCACCCCTCCAGCGTTCCTGTCACCCTCACAAATCTATTACCCATTTGACACTACATACACTCGTTGCAACATTATTGAACATATTTCTGTACTTATGCTGTATGTGCCTATAACTTTGTAACATCCAACCTGAACTTCACATTCCCCTCTCCTTATTTCACTTGCTTCCCAACCTCCTCCTAGATGTAGATAACAAACTGAATGTTCTCTATATCTGTGAATTTGTTCCTGATCCACTTGTTAATTTTCTTCTTTGCATTTTACCTGTAAGATAAGTGAATTTGCATCTGTCTTCCTCTATTGTCACTCCTTTCAGTGCCATACCTTCCATATCTTTTTTTACACTTAAATTTTTTTTTCTTAATTGTTAAATTTATTGGGGTGACATTGGTTGATAACAATTACATTATTTCCAGGTGTATAATTCTATATTACATTGTCTATGTATTACATTATGTGCTTACCACCCAGAATCAGCTCTCATTCCATTACCATGTATTTGATACCCCGTCCCTACTCACTCCACCCCCGCCCACCCCCCACCCCCACCCCCAGCTCTCCCACCTCTCTTCCTTGTTACCCTCAGGTAACCATTTAACTATTCAGTATGTCCATGAGTTTTTTTGTTTTTTTTTTTAAAGATTTATTTTTATTGTTTTTGACAGAGAGATACAGAGACAGAGAGATGGGGGGAGGCCCAGAACAGTCTCCATAGTTGCACATCATTGGTTTTTCCACATAGTTTCATTCCATCGGTGAGTGCGGGGCTGCACAGGGCAGGAAATGGACCTGGGTTTCACCCCGGTGAGAACTGAACTGGGGGCACTCCCCAGTTCAGCATATGGGTCCACTCGGGCCAGGGCCGGGATTCGATCCTTGGTCCCCGGGGCTGCAAAGTGAGCACTTAACCCACTGAGCCATCCCAGCTTCCCCTGTCCATGAGTTTTTGTTTCTTCATTCCTTTCAGTTTTATATTCCACCTATGAGTGAGGTCATATGTTTCTTGATTGTTTCAGTCTGACTTATTTCACTTAATAAGATGTTTTCAAGGTCCCTCTGTGTTGTCACAAATGGCTGTATTTCATCTTTTCTTATTACTTAGTAGTATTCCATTGTGTAAATGTACCACAACTTCTTTATCCAGTCATCAATGCCTCTGATAAGGGGATAATATCTAAAACATACAAAGAACTCATACAACTCAACAACAACAACAAAAAACATTCTAATTAAAAAATGGGCAGAAGACCTAAGCAGACACTACTCCCTTGAAGATATACAGCCAACAGATACATGAAAAATATGCCCAACATCACTAGCAGTTAGGGAAATGCAAATTAAAACCACAGTGAGATGCCACCTCACACCTGTTACAATGGCTGTAATCAACAAGACAAGGAATAACAAGTGCTAGAGAGTCTGTGGACAAAAAAGGAACCCTCATACACTGCTGGTGGGAATGTAAATTGCTACAACCATTATGAAAGGCAGTATGGAGAGTTCTCAAAAAACTAGGAATGGAATTGCCATATGACCCAGCAATCCCCCTCCATTTCTTTTGATTTAATACGTATAACTTGATAGCAACTGTTGATACACATGTAGCCATTGCCCTTCCATCATTTATAATTTTTGCTTTTACCTGTCTTAAAGACGTTCCTGTAATGTTCCTTGTAGTATTGGTTTGGTGGTGATGAACTCCTTCATCTTTTTCTTGTGTGGGTACATTCCTTGCTGGCTTAGTTTTCATCACATTGAGTAATTTCTGTTAGTCCCATCTGGCCTACAAAGTTTCTGATGAGAAATCAGCTGAATGTGTGTCCCTTTATAAGTTACTACTTGCATTTCTCTTGCTGCTTTTAGAATTTTCTCTTTGTCTTTAACTTTTGCCATTTTAATAATGATGTGTGTCTTGGTATATGGGCTTGTTTGGGTTCCTATTTTTGCTTCCTTATTTTGTGTGTGTATTTTCTTCACCAGGTTAGGAAAATTTTCAGTCATTATTTCTTTAAATAAGTTCTCTATCCCTTGTTTCGTTGCTCTCCTTGGTACTCCTGTGATACGAATGTGGTTAGGCTTGACTTTGTCCCATGGGAATCCTAGACTATCCTCATTTGTTTGGATTCTTTTTTCTTGTTGTTTTGATTGGGTGTTTTATGTTACCCCGTATTTCATATCACTGATTTGCATCTCTGTTCGATATGGTCTGGAGATCCCTTCTATTCCGTTCTTATTTTCTTTTATTGTAATCTTTGTCTGTGTCTGATCCTTTTTTATTGTCTATGTCTTGCTATTTCTTTGTTGAAATCTTTTATGCTTGCTATCTCTTTGTTGAAATTTTCATTAAGTTGCTTGAGCATCCTTGTAACCATTGTGTTGAGTTCTGTCTCTGATAATTTGTTTGCCACCATCTAACATCCTGGTGTTTTCTGCTGTCCTATTTTTTTTCAGTTGTATTTCTTTGTTTTCTCGTTCTGTCAGCCTTTCTCTTTGTAGATATTCTTCTCCTTAACCCAACTCTGACTGTTGTGGTTTTTTTCTAGGGTTCACTGCTAATGCTGTGCAGAGGCTGGGGCAAAGGTGGATGTCTGGTAGAGGAGGGTGACTAGTGACTTTGTTTTCTGTCTGGTGCTGAGGGGCAGCGAGGGCAGTGCTGGCTCATGCTGTTCTGCATTCACTTTGCCCTAAGGTCTTTGCCCTGTGCTTTGTGATCAGCTGTCTTGAATGCTGGCCTCACAGATAGGACTGCTCGTAGTCAGAGACCCACGCCCGTAGCCTTTTCTCTCCTCTTTCTCCTCCGGTGGAGGTCAAGCTGAGGCTTCTCACTGCCCCTGTCATTTCTCCTCCTCTCAGAACCAGAGTGAATTAGGCCACAGCATGTTGCAGCACCTGCATCTGCAACTCTTGGGTCCAGAGTGAGGTCTGTTTGTGGCGTCCCACAGCGCCAGCCTGTGGGCCTCCTTTTCTCTGTCCCATGGACCAAGTAGGGTCTGGAGTGCTCACCCACTGCCTCCTTCTTCTTCCCCCAGCAACAGAGTTCCAAGCAAGGACCTAAGCGTAGTCTGCATCTCTGCATTTCCCCTTTTTTTCCTCTTACAGTTGCCCATCTTTGCCCACCAACAGGTACTTCTTTGCAACAAGTGGGTCTTTTAGCTGTGTTTGCATGTTATGTAGGGAATTCTCTGTTGGATTATAGATATTTTATTTGTTGTAATTTCCAGGGGAGTTTTTCAGGAGTCCCTCTCATGCCTCTATTTTGTTACCTCCACCCCAGCACTGTTTTTGAAAAGACTGTCTTTTTCCCATTGAAAGGTTTGGGGCCCTGTATTGAAAATTATTTGAATATATATGTAAAGATTTATTTCTGGGTTCTCTATTCCACTTGTTTGGTCTGTTTTTCTCTCTTTATGCTAGTACCACACTGTTTTGATTACTGAAGTTTTATAATATATTTTGAAATTAGAAAGGGTGAGTCCTCTCATTTTCATCATTCTTTGAATTATTTTGGCTATTTGGCATCCCTTGAAAGTCCATATATATTTTAGAATGACTGTTTATATTTTTGCAAAAAAGCCATTGGGATTTTGAATGCAATTGTGTCAAATCTGTAAATCACTTTAAATAATATGGGCTTCTTAATATTACATCTTGTAATCCATGAACATAGAATGTCTTTCCATTTATTTGTGTCTTGTTTAATTTTAGCAGTGTTTTATAGTTTTCAGTATACAAGTTTTTGAATTCCTTGTTTAGGTTTATTTCAAAGTATTACTTTTTTATGCTGTTGTAAATGGAATTTTCTTTATTTTCATATTGTTTATTATTAGCATATAGAAACACCACTAATATTTGCATGTTGACTTTGTATCCTGCAACTTTGCTAAATTTGTTTAGTTCAATAGCTTTTTTCTGTGTGTGTATGTGTGTGTGTGTGTGTGTGGAATCTATAGTTTTTCAACATATAAGAACATGCCATCTGCGAATGGACATCATTTTCTTCTTTTATTGCAATTTGGGTGTCTTACTTCGTTTTCTTCCTAATTGCTTTGACTATAACTTCTAATACTATGTTGAATAGAAGTGATGAATGTGGGCATCTTGGCCTTGAAGTTTCTGATCTTACAGGAAAAGCTTTCACTCTTCTACCATTCAATGTGATATTTCTGCTGGGTTTTTCATAAATGGCCATGGTTATGTTAGATAATATCTTTCTAGTCTTAGTTTGTTGGGTGTTTTTATTATGAAAAAGTTTTGAATTTTGTCAGATGTTTTTCTGCATCTGTTGATACAATCATGATTTTTTCCCCCTTCATTCTGTTTATGTGTTGTAGTACATTGATTTTCTTACGTAGAACCATAAGTCCCACTTTGTCATGGTGTATAATTTTTTTAATGTATTGTTGAGTTTGGTTTTCTCGTATGAAATTTGTTGAAGATTTTGGCATCAGTGTTCATCAGGAATATTGGTATATAGTTTTATTTTCTTGTGTTTTTTTGTCTGACCTTTTACCCTTCTGTGCAGTTTTTTGTGAGTTCCAAAGGATTACTGTTAACCCTTTAACTGTTTGATAGAATTCACAAGTGAATCCATCTGATTCTAGGCTTGTCTTTGTTGGGAAGTTTTATTATTTTATTTATTTTTATTATTATGATTTTTTTATATATTTTATTGTTAAATTTTATGGGGTGACATTGGTTGGTAACAATCAGACAGTTTCCCAATGGACAACTCCACATCACATCACCCATGCATCGCATTATGTGTCCAGCTCCCAGAATCAGGTCCCCCTCCAACCCGATATATCTGGTGCCCACTCCCCCCTCCCCACACAACTCTCCCTCCC
>PVKE010051545.1:0-10606 GCA_004027555.1 Craseonycteris thonglongyai | reverse complement strand
TATTTTCCTGGCTCTTGAAACTGGTCTGGCCTTGTGATTGACTTTGGCCAACAGAGTGAAGTGCAGCACAGGTGTGTGAGTTCTGAGCCTGAGTATCAAGAGGTGATGTGCTCTTCCCCATATTCTCTGGGATGCTACCACTACCTCCTGCACAAGTCCAGGCTACCCTGGGGGTGGATGAAAGATCACTTGCAGGAGAGTCTAGTTATGTCAGCAAAAGTCTTCCTAGGCCAGACTATTGACAGATGAACACCAGACATCTGTGAGTGAGCCCCAGGCAACTCAGCAGGATTGCTAATACCTAAATGAATCCAGCAGAGACCATAAGAAACACCTAGCTGATGACTTGTGAGCCATATTACATGTTTATTGTATAAACCACTGAGTTTGAGGTGGTTTATTCCACAGTGATAGCTAATAGACATAACCAGGAAAATGTATGAATTCTGTGTAAATCCTCTAAGATCTTACAATATCCCTGGACAAAAGTAAGGAGAACAGGAAAATGGGAAGTATTAAAGTGAGTCTAAATTTTGAGATGACCACATTTAATTCTGAAAGTAATGAAGCTATTTTTGATTGGAAAATTGGTAGAAACAGCGTTTGAACTGAAGTTCAGGATGAAAGTCACACACACATCTGAGATGCAATTGTAAATTATAAACTGGTTATACTTCTGCTAAAATAATTTTAGTTGGGGAAGCCGGGATGGCTCAGTGGGTGAGCGCTCACTTTGCAGCGCCGGGGACCAAGGATCGAATCCTGGCCCCGGCCCGTGTGGACCCATGTGCTGAACTGGGGAGTTCTCTCAGTTCAGTTATCTCTCTGTCTCTGTTTCTCTCTCTCTCTCTATCTCTCTCTGTCAAAAACAATAAAAAATAATAATAATAATTTTAGTTATACTAGTGAGGCAGCTGCTCCAGAGAAATCAGTGTTGTCATTCGCCAGCCATGCCCTTCAGGGACCACAGCACCTGGTATACCTCACAATTTCTGAATTCAAAAATTACTTATTTCAAGAAATCTGTCATGGTTGTTTCCATAGCACATTATTTAATTTTAAAAATTGAGAGTGTGCTGTCTGTATACAATGGGTGCCATCTGCAAAAAAAGTGTAAAATGATCTCGAGACTATAGTAAACATCGTGCATCCTACAGTATCATCAACAAGGTTACAAATTTCCTCAGTCTCACTCATTTGTGTGACCTAGAGTAGGGGTTGGAATATAGCTACTAGGAAGTTTGCTTTTGTTTATACAAACAATATTTAAGTGTTTACTATCTTTGACCAAGAACCTTGATAAAGAGATAATAATTGAGAATGGAGGAGGAAATTGGATTTTAGATAATATCACCCAGTGCTAGAAGTTAGAAGTCAATAAATTAACAAAACCAGGACCCAAATCAGGATTGATGATTCAAAACAAAGCAAATGGAAGAAACACCAGTAGAGAAAATCAGGATGACTTATCTAAATTATCTTGCTTCTCTTTGGTTTTTGTTTTTTGTTTTGTTTGTTTGTTTGTTTGTTTGTTTGAGAACATTCAGGGCCACCATATTTCACAACTCCAGGAATTAATGCTCACATCCTGGTCTAAGCATGACACCCACTCTACTTGTACGTTGCACAGCCCAGACTGTTTGTAGCTGTCACAAATATAGGACTGGCTTCGGTGATGTTTCACTCCAGGAAAATATATGGGCTGATTAAAGATTTCTAAATGGTGATGCTGTGATAGCTCAGCAGTTGAGCACTTGCCTTTCAATCATGACGTTTGGGGTTCAATTCCTGGCCCAGACCCATGCAAACCCATATGCTGAACTGTGGAGCAGCTGGTAACCTCCAGGATGTCTCAGTGGTGAGGGTGCTCACCCTCCATGCAGGAGGCCCCTGATTCGGTTCCCACCTGGTACAGCCCCACGTCCACCTGTGTGGACTGAAACCATGTCACAACTAATGATATACAACTATGGAGACTGCTCTGGGTCCTCCTCCCCTTCTCTCTCTCTCTCTCTCTCTCTCTCTCTCTCTCTCTCTCTCTCTCACCTTCTCTCAAAAACAATAAAATAAATTTAAGAAAAGATTTCTAAATGAATTATTTGTAGCTACTATGTGCTGGCACTTTGCAGGTGTTATATCATTTGACTGTGCAATCATTTGTAATTAAAACTACTATTATTTCTTAGTAATTGTGATATACTACATGATAATATATAGCAAGGCAAAGCTCCAAAGTTGCAGTAGGGGAAAACATTTATGTTCCTGCTGCTCAAAATGTGGCCTCCCATAGACCAGAACCATCAGTTTCAACTGGAAAGTTATTAGAAATACAAAATCACAGGATGAACTCCAGTCCTGTTCCCCACCCAGACATATTGATTCAGAATCTGCATTTTAAACAAGATCCTAGAGTGATTTGTATGTACAATGAAAGCTTGAAAAATACTAAGCTATGTAACTTCAAGCATAACTTCAGTCATATATCATACCATTCATTAACTTCCAAGCCTGTGACCTTAGGTGGGTAATAAAGAAGCCTGCATTTCTCCCTTATGTCATGAAAATTGTTTATATCTCTAAATTAGTTTCAGAATCATATTAGGTTATGGATACTATCCATAGAAAAAAAGAAAATAAAACAAAACCTGCCTCCAAATTCAAGGTGTTCCAAAGCATCCATCCATCCATCCATAGTTCACAAGGAGGTAGGATCTATGATCCCTACCTTTGTATCTGGACAAACTGTGACTATCACAGACATGGGTGCTATGTCACTTGCAAGGCTAGGTCACAAAATACAATATAGTTTCTTCCTGAACTCCTTAGCTTGCTCTGGAAACTAGCTGCCATTCTGCGAGGAAGCCAATAGCAAGCATCAACCACCAAACATGAAAAATGACCCTTCCTGTGATTTCAGACTCCCACACTTAAAGTCAGGCATGTCCAACCTGCAGCCCAGAATAGCTTTGAATGTGGCCAACACAAATTCGTAAACTTTCTTAAAACATGATGAGATGTTTTTTGCAAATTTTTTTTTAGCTCATCAGCTATCATTAGTGTTAGTGTATTTTATGTGTGGCCTCAAGAAAATTCTTCATCTTCCAGTGTGGCAGAGGGAAGGCAAAAGGTTGAACACACATTGCTTTAAGTCATCTCAGACTTCAAGATGCCCCAGCTTATATGATGTGGGGTTGAGAGGAGCTGTATCACTGAGTTCTGCTCAAATTGCAGATGTGTGAGGCAAATAAATGCTTATTGTTGTTTTAAGCTGCTAAGTTTGGGGTGCTGTGTTATGTAGCAATAGATAACCAAAACAGATTGGTCCATGAGCCCCAAGGACACCTTCCTCAAATTACCCTCTCACTGTTGCCAAGAGAAGAACAATAGCCTCTTCTCAAGAAGTCCAAGCTTGGAAAAGAAGGAACTTGACAAAAGCTGGCTTCATTTCCTTTGTTTTTCTACTGGGCCCTAAAAACCCCATGAAAATGAAATGCCAAGAGAATCTCTTGGTATCACACCATCCCTTGGGCTAAAAACCCACTATCTTGAGAAACCAGGGTAGCCTCTAAGAGTAAATGTTGCTAATTAATATCTAAATTTGTATCTTCTGTGATTAGAAGGTGGGTCTATAATCCAGTTAACCTGTCTTTCTTTATTTTCCTGTATTCTCTAAGACTCTCTCCCTCACTGATCACATGCCTCATAAGGTTGCTACTGTCAACAAAGAGATTCTAACAATAATAAAGAATCTTTGCCAGAAAAGCACCTGTGAGTTCTGAATAAGAAATTCTGGTGAAGGTTGTTCACTGACATACTTATGGAACTAGTTGCTCTCAATCAGTCAGTATTCAAATCCCCCACTCTCCATGATAGCAGCCACTACGCACATGTGGTTAGTTATGCTTAAATTGAGAGTAAATAAAATAATCAATTAAATAAAATTATAAATTCAGTTCCTCAACTGTATTAGCCATATTTCAAGTGCTTGATAGCTGCATGTAGTTAGAAGTCACTGTATTATATGACAGAGACATTCTAAATATCTAATATTAACTAGAATATTTTTTTGACTTAAATATATTTTTCATCTACTCTTTGGTAATAAAGGATTCTGTCTTGTTTGATCATTTTTAATGCAAAACTAAACTAAAATTTCAAGATTAGAGTACATGGAAGATTACATTGGAGCCAGTTCATATCTTGGAATTTCTCTTTTGAAATAATAAAAATTCTGTATTCCAAAATCAACAAAATGTACTGTCTTCACCTTGTTCTACAAAACCAATTTTTATTTTATATATATGTATATATATATGTATGTATATATACATATATACATACATATATATAATGAGATGTATGATATATGATAATATATAATAATATATGTTAATTCCAAGAAATGGATATGATCAACTGGGCTTTGGCTAATCAAAGTTTTCCTGGATGTACCTGATTGCAATTCATTGATATTTAAGGAAGAAGGAATTTCAACTTTGGATGAAGTGCCCTCTAAATAAATTCACTTGACTTGTGATAATTTCATTTACAGAAAATGAGGTCACAAAATAATTCTTCTAGATCAAAGGGAAAGCATCCTTCTCAGGAAATATCTCCTCAAAGCCAAAAAGGGACTTAGGAGAAAATTTCTCTTTCCTTCTCCCACCCCAAAAATCATAGTTCATTTTCATTCAAGACAACAACATGGATGTCAAAATAGACAATTCAACCCAGTTATATTCTCCCCATCAAACAAATTTGCAAGTCTTAATAACTAATCCAAATATATCAAGTGAACCTTATTCCTGCACCTTAAAGATAATCTAAGAATTTTCTTATTGGTTAAATTTATATAAAAGAGATTATGCTATGATTGGCCTTTATACCAGTGATGCATACGCGCATTATCTCTTTTCATTCTTAAAGGCATAAGATCAAAAAGTAAGCATGAATAAGTTGTTGACTCATTGTTTTTATGTCATTTGTTGGGGAGCTTTATGTTCATAAAGAATCTCTGAAAATTTTGTTTCCAGACCATAGTGTCTCTTAGTTTAGTGGAAAGGAAGTGATTTGGGAATGTATGTGGAAGCAATGGAAATATCATTCAATTACTTTTTTTGTTTGTTTGTTTTTGCAATAGCCTTTCAATACTGCAACAGTCATTTCACTCATAACTTAAAAGCTTAGTTCTCTACATATAAAAACTACAATGGTACACAGATTATAAGGCCCTACAAAGCCTTTAAAAATATTTTAGGGGAAGCCCAGATGGCTCAGTGGGTTGAGAGCTCACTTTGCAGCCCCGGGGACTGAGGATCGAATCCCGGCCCTGGCCTGTGCGGACCCATATGCTGAACTGGGGAGTGCCCCCAGTTCAGTTCTCACCGGGGAGAGACCCTGGCCCAGTTCGAGCCCGGTGCAGTCCCGCGCCCACCTGTGGAATGAAACTATGTGGAAAAACCAATGATGTGCAACTATAGAGACTGTTCTGGGCCCTCTCCCTTCTCTCTATCTCTGTCTTTGTATCTCTCTATCTCTCTCTCTCTCTCTCTGTCAAAAATAACAATAAATCTTTAAAAAATATTTTAAACAGTTTTAGACTACAGTGTGTACATAAAGAAGAGTAAGTTTTTTAAAAATAATCTAAAGTTGACCGAATAATATAAAACCTAAAAGTCAAAAATATCACGAAGACATACAGCAACATTATAATAGTATTTACATTAGGAATATATCTGTATTCCGGGTAAGTGTTAATTTCAGAAGAGTCTGTGTAGTTCAGAAGCACCATGTCTATGCTTATATATTCAACACTAAAATAGAAAAATTCCCCATTGAAGCATATCAATAGGGGCCCTTCAACTTTTAATATTTGAAGAATTTGAAGAGGACTTAGAGCAAAGTAATGAAAATGATAATAGACTCAGAGATAGGCCTGAAGAATAAAGGTTAAATGATTTGACATTATTTAAACCTAAAGAAAAGAAAGGCAAGTGGTATTTTAATAACAATCTCTAAAATACGAAAGCTTATTACAAAGGGCATGGGTCTCCATCTCTGGTATTGACAGAATAAAAGGAACTGTTGAAGGATAAGTCAACCAGCTATTGCTTGGTGCATTGCTGTGATACAGTCTGTCACAGGTGTAGAAAACATTGCTTTCAGGTTGTATAATGGAAATTGGTTTTCGTTACAAAAATAAAAATCACTATTAAAAAAGAGAGAAAAGCTCCCATACATAGTCTCTTCTAGCCCCAACTTACCTTGTAGATTCATTTTTATCACTAGGAAAGGAGATAATTGTCACACGCTTTGCTCTCAACATTCTAATACCATGTAAACAGAACGCCTTAGCACATTACCCCTAACATCACTACCACCATCATCCATTTTGTGCCTGGTAAATTTTATTAAAACACAGAACAAAGGAGACCAAAAATTCATTAGGGAAAAAAAAATATGTGCTTTCAGTCCAAAGAAGTTGAACATTAGAATAACGATTTTAAAAAATGGAATATCACTGAAGTTAGATCAAATGGAATTTAAATTCCACCGCAGCCATTTACCAAATGAATGACCTGTACTCAAAGTTACTTTCATTCATTCAGTCAACAAATATTTATTGAGCACCTACAATTGTATGGGCATTGCTTGGACCCTGGTGAAAATATTATGTCATGGAGCAAAATACAATAACCCCTGTAATCATAGAGTATATATTTCATTGGCAAAAAAAAACTGTGTAAGCTCTTATATGACATTATATGAACTTTAGATTTTGTTCTGAGAATGTTTTTAATGGAAGAGTGACATAATTTAACAAACATTTTTAGAAGATTACTCTAGATTCTATGTGGAGAATCAACTGTAGAAAGGCATGAGGCAAAGTGGCTAGATTAGATAAAAGTCTAACGCAATAATCCAGGCAAGAAATGATTCTGGTTTGGACCAGGGTGGTTGCAGTGAGTATGGTTAGAAGTGGTCTGACTCTGTAAATACTGTGAATGTACCATCAGTAGGATTTATTGATAAATTAGTTTCTAGTCTTAGAGAAGCCAAATACAACCCCACCCCAAGGTTTTGTACCAGCGCAACTGGAAAGATAGAATTTCCATTAACTGAGGTGGGGAAGACTGTGGGTTGAACAGGTTGTAGGGGGAAGACAAAGCACTGAGTTTTGAACAATTATTTGTGATGTCTATTAGAACACAGGTGGAGATATCAAGAAAGCAACTAGATGAACTTTATGTCTCCAAACTTCATTCCACTTACCTATAAAATTGGGTAATAATTATGTGAGAATCAGAGATAGTATACATAAAACACCTGACACATAGTAGGTAACTACCATTACTATCCAAAAAAACAACACTAATGTTAGAAAGGGAGACTAATATCAAAAAGACAAGGGACAATTCATTATGGTCACAATTGTGCTGCAAAATAATCAACCATAAAATCTCAAAAGCAAACAAGAAACATTGATTTAGCTGAATGTCAGCTGATTTAGGCTGAGTTAAGCTGTGTTCCCTCATGTGTCTGCTGCCAGTTGGAAATTCAATTGATTTAGGTTGATGTCAGCTGGGAGTGGATCTGCCCTCTGTGGCTTTCATCTTTCTCCTGGGACTAGTATGTTTGTTATATAGTAATAAGACATGTGAACAAGGGAAGTATTGACCAGTGTGAAGTGGTCTTAGTATTCCAGCCCTAAACCCAGAGCTGGCCAGCTCAGAACTCCCAATGCTCTATTGCTTCCTAGTGACAAGGATTCATCCTGGAGGCACATGCTTAAGGACTATCTTGACCAAAAACTGATTTAAGTTGCATGTGGTATAAGAAGTCATCACATATCTTCATGCTATCTGACCACAGCAGTGAAAGATATATTCCACCTTAAATACAGGGGGAAAAAGTTGCATCACTTGCTACTGTAACAACACACATGGCCAATTTTTCTGCAGATCCAATATAATTCTAGTCCACTAGTCATCATGACTAGGATTCAGGTCCAATCTCAAAAGTGAACAGTTAGCTTTTACTTGTTAACTCACATTCATTCTTACCCTTAGCCTGATTTCTTAAAAATCTGGGCTGATGTTGTATTACAGAGCAGGGGGACGACATTAAGAATTGGGGTGTATTTCTGCAATTAAACCATTTGTATGAGCTGATGTTTTCACTGGTAGAGTACGTGTAGCAACTAGTAGAAGTTGATACTAAGGTGTGAAATGTAAATTTGCTTAGCTGAGATACAAAAGGCTCTGTTATACATGTTTAGAACTGTTTCTATTATGCGTACACACATATAGCATATAGATTTAAATATAATTTATGAGGGTGGAATTATGGTTTAATTATTAATTAAGCAATATGAGGCAAGGCAACAGTTCTGACATTTATGAGAAAATTAAATTTCCAACATCGAAAGTGTAAGACACAGTTGGGTGCATCCAATCCCCAAGGATGTGATTATCTAATGATAAATCATGTTTCCTGCAGCTGCATGGTTGCCGTTACAGGAAAAAAAAAAGTTTTATAAGTAAGATTGTGTTCTTTTTTGTATGGAGAATAGATGAATTTGGTTGTGTAGAATATCAAACAAATGTTTCAATGAAATTGCACATCATCAATGGATTAATTCTTGCTATTTACACTGGACTACTTCTGAAAGGAGATATAGGCTATATGGGGAAAACATAAAAACATCACAAGCAAATTGTGCATCACTGTAAAATAACAAACTGCTAGTAAAGGTACAGATGCAGGCAGTTTTGAGCTTTCCAGCTTCATTTTGTACATACATATACACAAAAGCGTGTGAAGATAATACTGACTCAGGATGATTTGGGAAATTTTTCCATTAGTGAGACTATTTTGCTATGGTTTCATCCACTGTGACAGAACCTGAAAGGGCTGGCAAGAAGGAACAAGATCTTTTTTTTTAACTTAGTTCAGAGTAATTTTTTTAAATATACCTGAAATTTTGATCTTGTAGCCCTCCTTTATGCTAAACAATCTATAATGCATGTATTACACTATCTCATTTAGTCCTACTCAATGCTGTTACTATTACTATTATGCTACCTAAAGTCCAGATACCAAAAGCATCTTACCCATGATCACACAACTAGAGAATAGAAACACTTGGACTTAAAACAAAGGATTGTCCAACTTCAAAACTTATACTTCTTTTCACCATGCCATGGTGCTAGATATTTTACCCTAGCCAGATATACTTTCCACCTTCCTCCATCCTGATTTTGGTCCTTGGACCCTCATACGTATGGACTACATTGGGTCCAGCCAAAGGGAGTTCCTGCAGGGATCTAATAGCTGCTATCTAAAAGCTCACTTTCTCTCTGTCTGTCTGTCTGTCTCTCTCTCTCTCTCTCTCTCTTACTCTCACTCTCTCTCTCTTTCTCCCTCCATCCTTCCCCCCCTCTCTCTCCCCAGCTAGGTTCCAATAATGGCTCCCACCCCCTGCTCATTTATGCCATGGTAACACCTTCCTGATATTACTAGCCCCAATTCAGTGCACTTTCTCTCATGGTTTCTACCCTATGTAAAGATTTTCCTTATTACATTATCTTCAAATTATTTAACGTGAGTGCTCCATCTGTTTCCTGCTGACACTCTGATAAAGCCATGGTTTTTCAAGTTGTTAAGTAATAGTCTATAAACTTTATTTTGACTTTATCCTTTCAGCACAGTTAAGTATAATTACTGTCTTCCAGACATGGCTAGGTACTGAGGATACTAAAATATAAAGCATAGTCCTGCCATCACAAAGCTTACAATGTGGGACTCCAATAGAGGAATTTACAAAGGAAGGGTATTTAATCCAAGCATAAAGGTCAAAGAAAGCTTCCCAAGTACATAGGCAATGCTTAGGCAAGGTCTTAAAGGACAAAAGGGAGTTACTGGGAGGGCATTTCAATAAGAAATCCCAGGTTGCTGAAGGCAGAAAGGCTTGAGAAAACAAAGGATAGGGATGGAGGAATATCTCAAGCATGGCAGGTCTTTCAACATCCCTGGAGCCTAGAATACAAATAGAATTTTAGCAAGAGGTATGGATTAGTTGTTTCTAATATTGAAAGGCCTTTTAATCTGTCCTTAGCCATTTTAGTTTAATCTGTAAATACTACAAATAGAATAGGTATATTCACCACCTGGCATTGTAGGAAAGTAATCTTGAAAACAAAACAGTGGATTAGAAGAAACAAGTTATAAAAATGCATTCAGAGGAAATTATAGAAGTTTGAGGCAAAAGTTATTTGGGCTTAAAATGGTAAAAGAAAGGAAAGGACAGGTAGGACAGGCAGATAGGAAAATTTCTTTTGGTGGATTGATCTATATAATCTATGCATAGTGTGTTTGTAGTAGGAACCTAGGATGCCACCCAGGTTTCTAGTTCAGGCTACCAGGTGGAAATCTTCTGAATATCAGGGTTTCTCAACCACAATACTACTGATGTTTTTGTTCCAGATAATTCTATCATGAGGGAAGGGGCACTGTCCTGTGTTTTGTAGGATGGTTAGTTGCACCCTAGGCCTCTACCTACTACATGCCAGTAGTACTCCCTCCCAAGTTAAGACAAGCAAAAAAT
>PVKE010051544.1:0-10644 GCA_004027555.1 Craseonycteris thonglongyai | reverse complement strand
TAGGGGTACTCTGGGGGTGTAACTTACAGGGTACTCTGTGGGGTATAACTTACAGGGTACTCTGGGGGGTGTAACTTAGAGGGTACTCTGGGGGTGTAATGTAGGGGTACTCTGGAGTGTAACTTACAGGGCACTCTGGGGGTGTAACTTACAGGGTACTCTGTGGGGTGTAACTTAGAGGGTACTCTGGGGTGTAACATACAGGGTACTCCGGGGTGTAACTTACAGGGTACTCCAGGGGTGTAACTTAGAGGGTACTCTGTGAGGTGTAACGTAGGGGTACTCTGGGGGTGTAACTTACAGGGTACTCTCTGGCAGTGGGGGTGAGGAATGTGAGACATACTCAGCACAGTCAGGACAAAATGAGGGGTCAGGCGCAGAGGTGCAACTGTGGGGGTGCTGACAGAGGGTAGACACAGGGTTCCTGGGTCCTGGCAGTGGACCCCGGCCCGTAGGGTCTCATCGCATATCAAGGAGCAGCTGGTGGAATAGATTTGGGGACATACTTATGGGCAGAAGAGAGTGGTGAGCAAGCTAAGCAGCCCATCCTTAGGTAACTATCAGGGGGGTTACAGGAAGTGATTTGTTACCAGCAAGATACCAAGGGGATGCTGGCCAGAGGCTCACGGGAGACATGCTGTGGGGCGTGTCTGGAGGAGACGGGAGGGTGGGGGGAGATGGGTCAGTACTGGGAGTGGAGACGATGGCAGTGTCTTCGCGGGGGCATCCGGCGTGAAGTGTGAGGGGTCACGGAAGCATCTGGAGGCTGAGGGTCCGCCCCCCTGCTCCCCCAGGTTCCGGAACGAGGACTACGCGGTGCACGTGCGGCTGAACGACTACCTGGACATCATCTGTCCGCATTACGAGGACGACTCCGTGCCCGAGGCTGCTATGGAGCAGTACACGCTGTACCTGGTGGAGCAGGACCAGTACCGGCAGTGCCAGCCCCAGTCCAAGGACCAGGTCCGCTGGCAGTGCAACCAGCCCAGCGCCCGGCACGGCCCCGAGAAGCTGTCCGAGAAGTTCCAGCGCTTCACGCCCTTCACGCTGGGCAAGGAGTTCAAGGAGGGGCACAGCTACTACTACATCTGTGAGCGGCCGCGGGGGGACGCAGCGGGCGGGACGCTCACCTCCCTGCTCGGTGGGGCATCAGGCAGTGGTGGCAGAAGGGCCCTCCGTTCCTGGGCTTTGTTTTCATTCATTGGCATGTCCAGGGCTTCTGCCTGCAGGGAGCTGGGAAGAGACACAGGGTGGCAGACCCTTAGAACACTGACGGGGGAGGCGTGAGCACAGGGCTCCTGGGGAGACGAGCTGGGGACCTGCCAGGCTAGGGAGACTCGGAGAACACCTCCTGGCTGCCCAGAGCTTAGGACAGGTGGAGGCGTTGGCTACGAACGAAGGGACACATGCAAAGGCAACATGGCCTCTTCAGCATGGCGGGAGGGCGGGGGCGGACACGTGGAAGTGGGGGGACCACACTTGGAGAGGGGGACAGGCCGATCACGGAGCCTAAGAAGTGCGGGGTCTGGACTTGAGCCTGTGGGCACTGGGGCTCCACAGTGGGTTTCAGGGAGTGCTGAGATCAGCTTCGTGTAGAACGGACCCCGGCCTCCCATCTGTCCGTGGGGTTGGGGTGTACAGCATAGCGGGACAGGCCACACCCAAGCCCTCGCTGGGAGGAGGAAAGGATGGATGTGGGAAGGGGGTCTGTGGCTATGTTCCTTTTACCACCATCTCCAAAGCCAAAGGGTTATTCCAAAGAAGGGAGGTTGGGCTGAACATGGGGCAGAAAGTGGGCAAAACCTAAGGAAGGTAAAGCGGCCAAGCTCATGAGCGGAAGAGAGGGATTCACATGAGCAGGGACCTAGGCTTCTGCGCTTCTGACACCCTGCGGGTTTATCTTGCAGCCAAACCCATCCACCGCCAAGAAGACCAGTGCTTGAGGTTGAAGGTGACTGTCGATGGCAGAATCAGTGAGTGTCAGGGCCGCGTGGGCCTCCTTCCCCCACCCTTGTGCCTAATGTCCTGGGATGGTGGGGAAGTCCCACTGCCCGGGCCGCCTCCCTGGTGCTGTAGCTGATCTGCGGCCACCCCTGTCTTTTAGCTCACAGTCCTCAGGACCATGTCAACCAACAGGACAAGAGACTCCCAGCGGGTAGGTAGCCAGAGCAGATGGGCACAGAAGGGTGGGTGGCACAGGACACCTCGTTGGGCTGAGGAGGGCCGGCCATGGGGCTGCTCACCTGGGACCCTCTGCCCTTGCAGACGACCCGGCGGCGCAGGTTCTACACAGCATCGGTCACAGTGCCGCCCCCCGCCTCTTCCCACTTGCCTGGGCCGTGCTGCTGCTGCCGCTCCTGCTGCTGCAGACCCCGTGACGCTGCGGGCCGAATCTGGCCTAAGGACTGGAATGGGGCTGCGGGGGCAGGGGCGGCCACCCCTCCCCTGTCCTGGGGCCCCCACCTGACACCCCCATCCCGGGAACCACTCCCACCACAGGCACAAGCTGCCACCCGGCAGCCTCAAAACGGGTCAGTATTAAAGGTCTCAACCTGGAGGGGGCTGGCGAGCCCGGCGGTGCCATCCCCGCCCTCACCTCAGAGGGACGGACAAAGACTCGGGGACAGGCCTTCCCCCGCCATTCCTGCCGTGATGCCAAAGAAGCCAGCCGAGACGCAGGCTCGAGAAGGGCTCCGTGGGAGCAGAGCTGGAAGGAGGCCAGGGTCACATGGGTGGACACTGAGCTGGGCAGAGATGCCCCTCCCAGACGGCCAGGGTGGACTGACTAGACGGAAAAAAAAGCAAGAGACGGTCTCCGGGCTGGCAGCCGGGGCCGGGCCGGAGAGACGTGCGTGGGTCCATCAGCGTGTGCCATCTGCGGACAGGCCCGCAGCCGCCGGCCACTGCACCCTCTTCCCACCCCGGGCGGCACTGCCCAGGGCTGTGCCCGCAGGGGGGCTGTGCCAACCTGCTCTTAGCATGGAGCTGTAAGGGCAGGGCCCACGTGTACGTTATCTGTATATACACTGGCAGCGAGCGTCTGCTGATTTCTACAACTGGAGTTTTTTTATACAATGTGCGTTGTCTCAAGACGAAACTGTGTGCGCGTTGTGTTTTGGGGGGATGCCTTCCCACCCCTGCAGCGGACCCCAGTGCCTGCTGTCTGCTAGGCGCTGCCATACCGGGCACATCGGCGTTTGAGTTTTTCCCTCCCTCTGGAAAGAACACATACCCTCACCAGCCCCAGAGGGTGGGGGTGCCTCCTCCTCAGGGCTGCACCCCATTCTGGAAGTTCCTCCTGTCCAGCCTCTGCCCCGCTCCCACCCTCGCAGCGCTGGGCTTTGGCATGCCAGGCCCGTGCTCTGGGTGCGGCAGGCAGCCCTCTGGAAGCAGCTGAGGCACGAGGACGCCTCGCCCCGCTGGGGACGCTTGTGGGAAGCTGGGAGGAAGCGGTTCCCAGCAGCCAGTCGGGTTAGACGGGGGCGGGGGCGGCAGCGAGGCGGCCTCCCGTGGGCCGGCCACGTCGGTGGCGCGGCTGGAGGGGGAGGGCACCTGACCACGGGTGGTTCCTGGCAACCCCTGGCATTTAGGCTTCAGCCAACTGGAGAGCCTCCCCGGCCCTGGGCCACCGCGGCTCTGGCCCGGGGCTCCGGGGGGCGAGCTGGAGCCCGCTTGGGGCCCGCAAGCTTCTGCTTCGGGGTCTCCCGCGTGGGCTCCCGGGCCCGTGGGAAGGAGCTGAGGCTGGGGATCTAGGTGACCCCAGGGGGAAAGCAGAGAGTGGGGAGCCCTGGGGGGCGGGGGAGGACCGACGAGACCGGGAGGCGGACGGGGTTGGGCAGCGGCAGGACCCGGAGGCCGGCGCGCTGGCGATGAGCCCGGGTTCCGGCTGGCGGAGCTAGCAGGCCGAGTTCCGGTTCTGCTTCCGGGGGGCGTGGCCGAGCGTGCGTGGGCGGGGCCGGGACGCCGAGGGGCGGGGCCCCGGCGTCGGGCCCTGCACCCACCTCCCCAGCTCACGCCGAGCGAGCGCGGGAGCCACGGCCTCGGGAGGGATGGAGGCGGGCGGCGTGGCCGACTCGCTGCTCTCCGCAGCCTGCGTGCTCTTCACCCTCGGCATGTTCTCCACCGGCCTGTGAGAGCGCGGCGGGGCCGGGCGAGGGCAGGACCAGGAAGTCGGGGACAGGAACGCGAGGGCACGGGGACGTGGCTGCAGCCCCAGGCTGCGTCTGGAAACCTGGGGTCCAAGGGGGATCGGGGTCGAGGGGGCCGGGGTACCTGGGCGAGGCTGGTCACTTGCCCTGAAGAAGGAAAGGGGGCCGGGCGCGGGGCCGGGGACGATGGCGGGCATTGGGGGTCTGCACTCGCCAACAGCATGGTTCTGCCTTCCCCGCTCCCGCCTGCCTCGGGGGCTCCTTACAGCTCGGACCTCAGGCACATGCGGATGACGCGGAGAGTGGACAACGTGCAGTTCCTGCCCTTTCTCACCACGGATGTCAAGTGAGAGGGGCGACCGCTGCGTCGGGGAAAGAGGGAGGTGGTGGGGGGGAGGACCGGTGGAAGAGAACCCCGCGGCCAACGTCCCTCCCCCTGCACACTGCAGCAACCTGAGCTGGCTGAGCTATGGGGCCTTGAAGGGAGACGCGACCCTCATCGTCGTCAACGCGGTGGGTGCTGTGCTTCAGACCCTATACATCTCCGTATACCTGCACTACTGCCCTCGGAAGGTAGAGGCCCCTCCCTTCACCCACCGCTGCCACACGCCCTGCCTCGCTGGCAGAGCAAACACTGCTTCTTAGAAGACTGTTCAGGGGCTGGCACCGCCACCTTTTCCTGGAAGTCCCCTCCAGCCTTGCAGCCCTGCCCCCCACCCCAAGAAGCCAGCCTTCTGAGACTCCCACATCGCCCCGCTCTGTCCCCCCGGCCTAAGCTGATGGAGCTTTGCTGCCCAGCACGCTGAGGGGAAAGGGCTTTAGTCTCCATGGTCCCTCCAGAGCCGGGGCCGGTGACTACGAATGAGATTAGCTCTGCGTTCCCGGTTCAATCCCAGAAGCTGTTACTGGGCTCATACTGTGTATATCAAGCTCACACGAAAAGCTCTTTCCCTTCCCTAGAAACCTCCAGTGCTGTGGGTGGCTGAAGTCCCTGGTGGGAAAACGGCGGTGACAAGAGCAATCCTGGAGGCTTAGACAAAGGCCGGCTCCCCCACTGGAGCATGGGAGAGGGCGGGATGAGTTCATCCCAGCAGGGGAGTCACAGAGGGCTCCTGGCACATCTGGAAGCTCTCCCCCACCCCCACCCCGCAGCGTGCTGTGCTCCTACAGACTGCAACCCTGCTGGGGGTCCTCCTCCTGGGTTTTGGCTACTTTTGGCTCCTGGTGCCCAACATCCAGGCCCGGCTTCAGCAGCTGGGCCTCTTCTGCAGTGTGTTCACCATCAGTATGTACCTGTCACCACTGGTGGACTTGGTGAGTGGGGGTGTCCAGGGAGATGGGGGAGAAAAGAAGGGTCAGACTCCCAAAGCCAGACACTGTAGCTTACACTCCAAAGGGAGGGAAGACTCAAATCTTGGAAGGGGACAGGCCAGATGGGGGGGTGGGGGAGGGTAACAAGACCAGGAGCACATCTGACTTTTTCTGAGGAAATTCTTAGGCAACGTGGGAGCTTTGATTGTGTGTCCCACAGGCCAAAGTCATTCAGACCAAATCGACCCAGCGTCTCTCCCTCTCACTCACCATCGCCACCCTTCTCACCTCTGCCTCCTGGACCCTCTATGGACTTCGACTCCACGATCCCTACATCATGGTAAGCATCAGGATGGGGTGGCAGGTGCACATGGGGGACAACCCGTCCTGGCCTCACGGCGCCCTCGTGATTTCAGGTGCCCAACCTCCCAGGAATCCTCACCAGTTTCATTCGCCTCTGGCTTTTCTGGAAGTACCCCCATGAGCAAGACAGGAACTATCAGCCCCTGCCAACCTGAGGCAGTTCCCCTGACCACCGGGCACCTCAATGCCACGCTGCTACCAAAGAGGGCTCCTTGTTGTAGCTATTCCTGCCGACCACTCCACAGGTGCCGTGGATCATGAGGAAGAAAAAGAGACCACTTCGAGCCGAGGGACCAAAGAAAGAGCTTTACTTAGAACACTAGGGGGTGGGGGGGAAACCCGGGAGATGAAACGCTTATTTTTCAGAGATTATATTTTTTAATTTTGGAGGTTGGGGGTGAAATCTTGAGAATGTGCCTTAAAATAAACTGTTCCCTACACCTGCCCACTGGGGCCCTTCAGTGATGCTCCAACGGCCCGCCTGCTTTGGGGAAGGGCGGGGTAGAGGCGAGCTGCCTAGTCCAGTTATTCTTGGGCTGCTTAGGTTGGCTCAGAAAAGGAACCTGAAGGAACCAGAGCCACTAGGAAAGGCCTTTTAGAAAAAGAAGGCCTGGATGTTATGAAGAAGAAAGAATGGAAGTTAGGCTGCCGGAATACTTTCTGACGGGGGCCAGAAATGTGACAACATTGCCATCCCGAGAAAAGGGATCTTTGCCTCCATTGGAGCAAAAATGCCGGACCAGCAGCAGCAGGCTGCAGAGACACCGGCTCAGAGAAGCTGGCTCGTCCGCCTCTCCCTTCACAGTTGGTACACACACCCTCAAGTCCCATCCTCCACGCACGCACAAAACGACGTCAGAAGGCGGGCGCGCTCTTGGCTGGGGGATGGGGGTCAGAAGTGCAGCCCCCTGCGGGCTAAGTCGGCTCACACCTCAGAAGCGCAGCCTCCTGCAGGCTAAGTCGGCTCGGGCCTCCGAAGGGCAGCCTCCTGCGGGCTAAGTCGGCTCGGGCCTCCGAAGGGCAGGCAGCCTCCTGCGGGCTAAGTCGGCTCGGGCCTCCGAAGGGCAGCCCCCTGCGGGCTAAGTCGGCTCAGGCCTCCGACGCGCAGCCCCCTGTGGGCCAAGTCGGTTCGGGCCTCCGATGCGCAGCCCCCTGCGGGCTAAGGGGACTCAGAAGCACAGCCTCCTGCGGGCCAAGTCGGTTCGGGCCTCCGACGCGCAGCCCCCTGCGGGCTAAGGGGCCTCAGAAGCACAGCCTCCTGCGGGCCAAGTCGGCTCAGGCCTCCGACGCGCAGCCCCCTGCGGGCCAAGTCGGTTCGGGCCTCCGACGCGCAGCCCCCTGCGGGCTAAGGGGCCTCAGAAGCACAGCCTCCTGCGGGCCAAGTCGGCTCAGGCCTCCGACGCGCAGCCCCCTGCGGGCCAAGTCGGCTCAGGCCTCCGACGCGCAGCCCCCTGCGGGCCAAGTCGGCTCTGGCCTCAGAAGGGCAGCCCCCTGCGGGCCAAGTTGGCTCGGGCCTCCAAAGGGCAGCCCCCTGCGGGCTAAGTCGGCTCGGGCCTCCGAAGGGCAGCCTCCTGCGGGCTAAGTCGGCTTGGGCCTCCGAAGGGGAGCCTCCTGCAGGCTAAGTCGGCTCGGGCCTCCGAAGGGCAGCCTCCTGCAGGCTAAGTCGGCTCGGGCCTCAGAAGGGCAGCCCACTGCAGGCTAAGTCGGCTTGGGCCTCAGAAGGGCAGCCCACTGCGGGCTAAGTCGGCTCGGGCCTCAGAAGGGCAGCCCACTGCGGGCTAAGTCGGCTCCGGCCTCAGAAGGGCAGCCCCCTGCGGGCTAAGAGGCCTCAGAAGCGCAGCCCCCTGCGGGCCAAGTCAGCTCGGGCCTCCTGGATCTGGCTCTGCAGCTCGCGGGCGGCGTCCTCGCAGTCGTGAAACGTGGCCACGCGGTAGCCCACGGTCCCCAGGGCATAGCAGCCGGCGCACACCAGCACGTAGGCGGGCAGGGGCCACAGGACCTCCCGGCACGACGAGGGCAGCTCCAGGCCCAGGGCGCCCAGCGTCAGGGCCGCCCAGGCGGAGCCCAGGAGCGCCAGGGCCCAAAGCCACTGCGCTAATTTCGTCATGGCCGCTGCGGGAAGAGAAGGCAGAGTCGAGGTCCGTCCACCCTGCGACCCTCGCTTCACCTGGGACCCACCCCTCGCCACCCCGCTCCGTCCCACCTACCTTCAGGGCCGCTCCATTGCTCCCGCCCTCCTAATCCTCTCCATTCAGCCCCTAAGCGACGCGTATCCCTGCGGCGTGCTTCCCTTTCCGCGCAGCTCTGACGTCACTTCCGGAAGGCCTCTGCGCGGCCTTCTGGGAGTTGTAGTTTTTAGGGAGGCGCCCGGCGGGCTCTGGGCCAACGTCTTTCCCTCGGCTGAGTTCAGCCCACTCTGCTCCGCCAGCTGCGGCCTGGGCGTTCAGGGGCTTCGATGCTGCTTCTCGCCCACGGGACCCCGCTCCAGTCTGGCGTGGGGCTTGCAGAAAGCCTGAGGCCACCCTTACACCTTGCAACAAGGTGGAAATGTAATGTTCCCATTACACTTCCCTTCTGCACAGAAATCCCAATGCTCCATTCCTTTCTTTATTCTTTTCGTTCATTCATTCATTCGAACATTTCTTGAGCGCCACGATCAACTTTGGAGAAAAAGAGATATCGAGACAGTCAGCCGGCCCCTCCTGGGCTGGAGGGGTGGGGGGAGGAATTGGGGAGACAGGTGCATTACCCACCGAGCAGGACTCCTTCAGGTAAGTCTTAGAACAAAGGTGGTCATACTTTCTAAACAGGAATGCAAGGGCGCCATCAGGACAGCTGGCAGCCAGGGGAAGATGGGTTCCGGGAGGGTGTCTTTAAGAGAAAAACGTGGGAATGTCAGGATGGCTCAGTGGCTTGAGCACTCACTTTGCAGCACCGGGGTCAGAGGATCGAATCCCAGCTCCGGCCCATTCAGACCCATATGCTGAATTTGGTGTGTGCCCCCAATTCAGTTCTTGCTGGGACCCATGTGGGAGGCCCTCGGCCTAGTTCCTGCCCTGTGCAGACCCACGCCCACCTGTGGAATGAAACTATATCGAAAATCAGTGATGTACAACTATAGAGACTGCTCTGGGCCCTCCTCCTTCTATCTGTCTCTGTCTCTCTGTCTCTCTGTCAAAAACAATAAAAATAGGGAAAGCTGGGATGGCTCAGCGGGTTAAGTGCTCGCTTTGAAGCCCCGGGGACCGAGGATCGAATCCCGGCCCCGGCCCAGGGGGACCCATATGCTAAACTAGGGTGTGCCCCCCCCATTCAGTTCTTGCTGGGGCCCATGTAGGAGGCCCCCAGCCAAATTCCTGCCTGTGCAGCCCTGCGCCCACCTGTGGAGTGAAAGTATGTTGAAAACTGATGATGTACAACTCTGGAGACTGCTCTGGGCCCTACCCCTTCTCTGCCTCTGTCTGTCTGTCTTTCTGGCAAAAAAACAAAAATTAAAAAAAAAGTTTTGGGGAAAGCTGGGATGGCTCAGCGGGTTAAGTGCTCGCTTTGAAGCCCCGGGGACCAAGGATCGAATCCCGGCCCCAGCCCATGCGGACCCACATGCTGAACTGGGATGTGCCCCCAGTTTAGTTCTTGCTGGGACCTATGTAGGAGGCTCCCAGCCCGGTTCCTGCCCTGCACAGCCCTGTGCCCACCTGTGGAGTGAAACTACATGGAAAACTAATGTCAACTATGGAGACTGCTCTGGGCCCTCCCCCTTCTCTCTGTCTCTCTCTCTCTGTCAAAAATCAATAAAATAAATCTTTAAAAAAGACCAAAAACAATAAAAATAAATTTTTAATTGATAAAAAAGTGTGGGGACAGAGGTATTGTCAGATGTACTTAAGGTATTGAGAGAAGGTCTATGCATCTCTAAGAGTTTTGGGGGATGAATTCATGATAGGTATGTAGAAAGCCAAGTAAAAGAAAAGGTCAGGCAATTATCATCTTCAGGGGGAAACAAAGAGCTATCAAAGAATTGGTAAAGGCCTACCTGCTAAAGATCAATAGGAGCACAGCTTTATTATTTATACTTGCTGCTGCCCGTGAGGGTACACTGCAGAGGGGCTGTGGAGCAGCTTGTCTAGGGAAAAACTGGTTCCTTATAGGAAATGGGAAAGATGGACTTTAAGTAATATTTAAAGATTTATTTTATTGTTTTTGACAGAGACAGAGAGAGACAGAGAGAAGGGGGAGGGCCCAGAGCCGTCTCCATAGTTGTACGTCATTGGTTTTCAACATGATTTCATTCCACACAGGTGGGCGGGGGCCGTGCAGGGCGGGAACTGGGCTGGGGGGCTCCCGCATGGGAAGCGCACCCCAGCTCAGCATGTGGGTCCGCACGGGCCGGGGCCGGGATTTGATCTTCAGTCCCTGGGGCCGCAAAGCGAGCGCTTAGCCTGCTGAGCCCTCCGGCTTCCCCAGGTAGTAATTCAATAGAGCAGCGTTTCCTAGGTTCAAGGTAAGTATGGATGGAAGCGAGTCAACAGCAAGGCTGGGGATGAGAACTGGACTCCAGGGTCCGCTTGGAAACAACACAAGATGAAATTAATTCTAGATATTGATGTAATGGATCACAGAGTCAAGTTAAATCTAGACTATTGTGTCCAAGACCCCAGGACCTGAAAGCTTGGCACGTAGGTTGGAAATCACTGCTTCTGCGTCTCACAAAGTCACCCACACGGCTCAGACCTCCAGGCAGGAGTGGGACGCGTTCCAGTCTCACTGATTCCAAGGAGCAAAGTTGGTGACTCTGAATTTTAGAGAATACGGGTCCTCAGCT
>PVKE010051543.1:0-10605 GCA_004027555.1 Craseonycteris thonglongyai | reverse complement strand
TACCGTATTTTCCGGCGTATAAGACGACCGGGTGTATAAGACGACCCCCTAATTTTACAGTTAAAACATAGGTTTAGGCCTATATTCGCTGTATAAGACTACCCCCCACTTCCGAGGCTGTAGTCTTATACAGCCAATATAGGCCTAAACCTATGTTTTAACTGTAAAATTAGGGGGTCGTCTTATACGCCCGGTCGTCTTATACACCGGAAAATACGGTATGTGTGTGAATGGAACCACCCAGCTTGCAAGCATTGTCATTATGCAGACATGTTCAGTTAAAGGACAAATAGTGAAGTGAAACTGGAAACAGTTTAAAAATAGTTCACAACTGCACTACAGATTTTATTTTTAACTTAACTGTCTGCTATTTCAAGCAGTGTTTCAGTTGTTTGTAAGCATCCAATTCATCCAGGGTTGTTACTTTATTTCGGGTGCCATCACAATACAGAGACTAGCCCAGAGTTACACAGATTCTTACAGAAGCCAGGTAGACCATGTAAACAAGAGGAGAAACAAGCCAAATGGAATGAGGGGACCTGGAGAGTACATGGCCCATCCGAAGGGATCAGCCCCCAGTAGGCTCCAGCCAGTGGTTTCCATGTGAGAGTGTAAGCCCACATGCAGTTCCTCTGATTTTCCTAGAAGAATAAGTAATAGGAATTTTTATATGAATTCCTGGTTTTCACACACTGAAAATGAATTCAGCTTCAGAAAGACAGATGGTATAGGCCAAACAAAACAAACTGAAGGCCACCAGGTACTAGACTCTCCAAGGAACTTTTGCACATGAACCTTATGCAGAGAATAGTTTTTCTGAAAATCCTTCAAAAGATAAACTAAATGTGTATGTAGTCAAAGAACAAGTTAAAAACTAACTGGTGTTTTCCATTCTCAGGAGATGGAATCAAACAATAAAAATAATCTAGACCTATCAAAACCTACCTTTAGATGATCTAGGTTTAGTTTCAAAGGAAATAGCTAAAATCTATGCTATCTTCTCTTACTTTTTCTTTCTTCTTCTTATTGCTTTCTATCTTTATTCCCAAGTAAGGTATTAACCACAGAAGCTCAAGAAGTAGAAATGGAATGAACTCTTGGGGAAAGAAATCATTGTATCTCCCCTACACCCAATTTTATACCTATGATAAGGACCTTTGGGGAAAATGAAGAAAGTGCCATGTTCAGGAGAACAAAACCTTTCTTTCTGTATATTTATTCTATTGCCTTTGTTACCTTCAGAATTCCTGATCAGATTTTATTTCTTTGAGAATGAAACATTTTCTATAGTTCACTGAAGTTTTTTATTATTAACCATTATCATCTCTGCATTAACTAATCAGTAGGAAATACAGAAAAGAGTAATTATTTTTTAAAAGGCTGAGTTCTACATAACTGTATTTTAACACACATACATAGTTTCCCTTACTAAAATTTTGATTTTTAAGACCACCTGGACATCAAGAAGAATAAGGGTAAGGAATATAGTTGTGATGATTTTTCTTTATATAACTTCTGATCATTATCTGTTATTTATAATGATCTGTTAATTCTAATTCTCTTAATCATAATTTTAAATTATATAATATTAAAACTGCAAAGGCATTTTCCTCTAAGACATATTCATCTTTAATGGCTCTGTTGTATATTGGCCATAAAATATGTGATACATGTTTTATGTCAAAGAATGCATATATTTTTTTAAGACTTTATTGTTTTTGACAAGAGATAGAGACAGAGAGAAAGGGGAGTGCTCAGAGCCTCTCCATAGTTGTACGTCATCAGTTTTCAACATGGTTTCATTCCACACAGCTGGGCAGGGGCCCCTCAGGGTGGGAACTGGGCTAGAGGCCTCCCGCATGGGAGGCACACCCCCTTGAGTCAGGGGCTGAACCGGGGTGTGAGGACAAGAACCGAACTGGGAGCCTCCCGCATGGGAAGCACACCCAGTTCAGCATATAGGTCCACACAGGCTGGGGCTGGGATTCAGTCCTTGGTCCCCAGGACTGCAAAATGAGTGCTTAACCCGCTTAGCCCTCCCGGCTTTCCTATAATGCAGATTTTCATTTATTTATTTAGTTTTATTTTTTTTATTTTTGACAGAGACACAGACAGAGAGAAGGGGGAGGGCCCAGAGCAGTCTCCATAGTTGACAGCATTAGTTTTCCATATAGTTTCACTCCACAGGTGGACACGGGGCTGTGCAGGGCAGGAACTGGGCCAAGAGCCTCCCTCATAGGCCCTGGCAGGAACTGAACTGGGGGCACACCCCAGTTCAGCATATGGGTCCACATGGATTGGAGCCAGGATTTGATCCCTGGTCTCCAGGTCTGCAAAGCAAGTACTTACCCACTGAGCCATCCCAGCTTCCCCCAGAATGCAGATTTTTAATACTCTATAATAGTAAATTTTTGATTACCTAAATATTATGAAAATGGAGTGCCTTGCACATTGTTAAGCAAACAAAAAATATTTTTTCCTTGATTATCTAGAATCTTTAATTCATTAAATTTTCAGATAAACTGAAGATTAACTAGAATAAATTTTGTTTTAATCTGTGACTAAAATTAAAATATTTTGGCCCATTTATTTTAGTATGCTTAATATGAGAAACAATCTCATCATTTTTAATGTTTGTCTGGACATTTTAATTTTATTTCAGGTTAGACTCTGATACTTATGCATGTTACTGGCAATTGAATAAAATATGATATTACCAGTATTGTGGGATATTATGTGTATAATTAAAAAAGTGAATTAGATCTGTATCTGTTGATATGGAATAATACGTTAATAGGCAGTAAAGCACATTGTAGAGTAGCATATGATACCATTTTTATAAAAAACACAAAGTCTTTGTATATGTGGATATATAAAGAAGAGCCAGAATGAGATGCAGATCAATGCACTGATTAACTGGATGACCAGAGAAGGATAAGAGTAATGGAGGTTTGGTGACATTAACTTACTCATACATCTTTACAATGTATCACTAAGTGAAATAAGCACTTACTTTTGCAGTTTAAAACATACAAGGAGGGGAAGCCGGGATGGTTCAGTGGGTTAAGTGCTGGCTTTGCAGCCCCGGGGACCGAGGATCAAATCCTGGCCCCAGCCCATGTGGACCCATATGCTGAACTAGGGAGTGCCCCTAGTTCAGTTCTTGCCAGGATGAGACCCTGGCCCAGTTCCTGCTCTGTGCAGCCCCGCGCCCACCTGTGGAATTAAACTATGTGGAAAAACCAATGATGTGCAACTATGGAGACTGTCCTGGGCCCTCCCCCTTCTCTCTGTCTCTGTCTCTGTGTCTCTCTCTCTGTCAAAAACAATAAAACATACAAGGAAACTTAAATTAAAAAGTAGTTTGCCACCTGTGTGGAAATAGGAATTTAACAAATATTTGTTGAGTGCCTACTAGGTGCCAGGCACTTAGGATTTATTTGTGAGCTGCAGGGATTCTTATATTTATGATACTTACTTCTGGGGGATTTGGGTGACATCGGCAGCAGAGGGGAGGCAAGAGTAATAAATAATTAGATTTTATAAGATGTTAGGTGATGGGTGGTACAAGCTTTAGAGTTAACAGTGTCAATAAGAGGACTAAGAGTATAGTGACTTTATTTTTTAATGAGATATAATTAACATAATATTGTAGGTTTAAGTTGTATAATTGAGGTATAATATTGCATAAATTTATGGTATACAGTGTCTTGCTTGAATTGATACATTTATATACTGCAATATGATTACCACCATAGGGTTAGCTAGCATCTCTATCATGTCACATAATTTCTGTGTGTGTGTGTTGAGAAAATTAAGATCTAGTCTCTTAGGAACTTTGAAGTTTATAATTTACAGTATTGTTTTCTGTAATCACCATGCTGGGATTAGATTTCCAGAATTTATTTCTCTATTGCAAGTTTATACCCTCACCATCTCCTCGGTTCCACATCCCTCAGGCCCTGGTAACCACCATTTATTCTCTGTTTTTAGAAGTTCTGCTTTTTTAGATTCCACATATAAGTGGTATCAAAGTATTTGTCTTTTTCTGTATGACTTAATTCACTTAGCATAATGTCCTCAAGGTCCATCTATGTCACAAATGGCAAGATTCCTTTTTTCTTATGCCTGAATAATATTTCATTGTATATAGCCTCTCATATACCATATCTTTATTCATTTATCCATTGATGGACACTTAGTTATTTCCATACTGGCTATTGTGAATAATGCTGCAACAAACATGGGTGTACAGATATCTCTTTGATATCCTGTTTTCATTTCCTGTGGACATATACCCAGAAGTAAGATTGCTGGATCAGTTATTTTTTAATAATTTGAGGAACCTCTGTTTTCCATAGCACTGCACCAATTTACATTCCCACCACATCCTTCATAGCACTTACTGTCTCTTCTTCATGACAGTCATTCTGACAGGTGTAAGGTGATACCTCACTTTAGTTCTGATGTGCATTTCCCTGATAATTAGTCTATTCAGATCCTTTGCCCATTTTTCTTTCTTTTTTTTTTGAATGTTTGGTTTTTTTTGTTACTGAATTATATGACTTTTTATATATTTTGGATATTAACCCATTATCTGATATGTGGGTTTGCAGAGATTTGTAGGTTGCCTTTGCATTTTATTGATGATGTCTTTTACCGTTCAGAAGCTTTTTAGTTTGATGTAGTCCCACTTGCTGAATTTTTCTTTTGTTGCTTGTGCTTTTGGTGTCATATACAAACAGATTACTTCCCAGCCCAGTGTAAAGCAGCTTCCTCCCTGTGTTTTCTTCTAGGAGTTTTATGATTTTGTATCTTATGTTGAAGTCTTCATCTATTTCAGTTTTGGTGAGTTGTGTAAGATAGAGATCCAGTTTTATTTTTCTGCATGTGGTTATCCAGGTTTCCCTGTACCGTTTATGGAAGAGACTATCCTCTCCCTATTGAATATTCTTGGCTTTTTTTTTTTTTTTTTCCAAATATTAGTTGATAATGATTACAGGGCTTCATTTTTAGGCCCCTGGTTTTATTCTATTGGTCTATTTTTATGCTGATACCATACCATTTTAATTACTATCACCTTGTAATATAGTCTCAAAGCAGAAGCATGCCCCTGGCTGTGTTCTTCTCTTTCATGATTGCTTTGGCTATTTGGGGCCTTTTGTGGATCCATACAAACTCAGTGATATTAACTACTTTGTTTAGTGATTTTGTTGTCTTAAAGTAGATTTGAGGTTTACTGTTGCTTACCAAGAGTTAAACCCCAAACATTCACTTACTTTATCCAGGGAACCTGAAAACTGAGACTCTTATTTAAAAAAAAAAAAAAGGTTCAGGCTAAAATACTATTTTAAGTGAATCTGCAAAAAAAACCATATATATATATTTTTTTTTATGTTTATATATTACAATATACTTTCAGTAAAATTCACCAATTTTAGTATACAGTCATGCACCACATAACTATGTTTCATTCAGTGATGGACCCCATACATGAAGGTGGTCCCATAAGATTATAATGGAGCTGAAAATTTCTTATCACAGTATAGTGTAATTTTCACAGAGTCATAGCACAATGCATTACTGTTTTCTGCCTTCTCAGTCTTTCGTTAGCAATGCTATTGGCTAGAAATGCCTGGGAACATTCAGCTGGACCCAAGTGAGTTTCCCATAGACATCTCCCATTTCTACACCAATGTTGTGACTGGACCGACCCTGTGGTTCTTACTATGATTGCAAGATGCACTTCAACAATAACCATTAGGAAACTCTGAAGAAAAATGAGCTTATTACTGACAGTCCATGGAGCGTACAAGGCATGCCTAGGGGCATACAGTGAGTTCACAGGTAGAGAGAAAGTGACAGGGGCATGGGATTCTGCTTTTATTGGGGTCAAGGGTGGAGACCCACAGTTTTGTAGGCTCATTCTTTATTGATGAATTTAAAATATCATAAGATCAGGAATTTAAAGTGCAGGAAGGAAAAAAAGAAAGTAGCCCAAATGGTCAGTTATCTATCAACCAGTTTCTCTAAAACAGAGGAATATCAGTGGGGAAAGACAATGTGGCTATGCCTATTTTTCTAGTTGTGTGTCTAGCAAAGCCTTTGTCTGAGATTGCCAGCTACGAAGTGGAATGCTCTGCTATCATAGCTTAAGTCAGGCACTTGCATGTGGAAGAGGTGAAACAAAAAAATGGCAGAAGCACTAAAAGGCATCAAAATTTATGAGTTCAAAAACTGTTCTGAGAAGTGGAAAAAGCATCTCAGTAGGTGTGTTGCATCAAACGGAGAGTACTTTGAAGGTGACTGAAGGTTAAACATGTAAGAATAAATACACAATTTTTAAAAAATAAATTCTGGGGTTTTTTTTGGGGGGGGAGCCCCTCCCCCTCCAAAAAAAGCTCATATATAGCTTTTTGCATTTGACTTCTTTCATTTAGCATAATGCATTTCACATTGATCCATGGATTTGGGTGTAGCATGTCACTGGATGTCAGTACTGCAGTATCTACTGACCAGTTAAAGACATTTGGGTTATTTCCTGTTTGGAGTTATAATAAATAAAGTCACTGTAAACATTTACGTATAGATTTTTGTGTGAACATAAGTTTTCACTTCCTTTATGTAAATACTTAGGAGTGGAATTGCTGGGTTGTATGTTAAGTGTATGTTTAACAGTTTTTCATAGTAACTGTACTGCTTTGCCTTCCACAAATGTCTGAGAATACCAATCTCTCAGCATCCTTTTTAATACTTGGTGTTAAGTCTAGGTTTGTTTTTTATTTTTATTTTTTAAAGATTTATTTTATTGTTTGAGGGAAGATGAGAGAGAGAGAGAGAGAGAAGGGGTAGAGGGAGGCAGAGAAGTCTCCATAGTTGTACATCATTAGGTGTGACTGGGTTTCGTTCCACACAGGTAGATGTGGGCTGCATGGGGCAGGAACTGAACCAGGGGCTTCCCACATGGGAGGCCGGGAACCTTTGCCACTGCCATCCTGGCTGTTACCAGTTATGCCACAGTTCAGCATATAGGTTTGCAAGGGCCAAGGCTGGGAGTTAACCCCAGACCTTGCAATTGCAAGGCACATACTCAACTGCTGAGCTATCCCAGCCTCCCTGTTTTTTATTTTTTATTTAAGTCACTCAAACAGCTGTATAGCGTTTGTTCTTTTTATTTTAGTTTACATTTTCTAATGACTAATGATGTTGAGTATCTTTTCATTTGACAAATTCCTTTATCACATATGTGACTTGCAGATCTTCTGTCTCTATCATGTCTTTACATTCTCTTTATAGAATCTTCCAAAGAACAGAAGTTTTTCATTTCCATGAAGTCCAGTTTTTCAAATTTTTGTTTTTTGGGTCATGCTATTGGAGTTGTAGCTAAGAACTCTTTGCCTAAACCAAGGTGACAAAGATTTTCTCCAATTTTTCTTTTAGGATACTTCTTATTGTATGACATACGGATCAGGAATTGTTTTGTTTTATACATGGATTTATAGTTGTTCCCGCACCATTGGCTGAGAAAACTATTCTTTTTCATTGAAATCACTCTGTATTTTGTCAAAAATCAGTTGACCTTGTGTGTGTGTGTCCATTTCTTAAGACTCCATGATATTCTGAGCAGGTTGTCCAATCTTTTGGCTTCCCTGGGCCACAGTGAAAGAATAATTGTCTTGGGCCACACATAAAATACACTAACACTAACGAAAGCCAATGAGCTGAAAAATTTTGCCCAAAAAACTCATAATGTTTTAAGAAAGTTTACAAATTTGTGTTGTGCCACATTCAAAGCTCTCCTGGGCCCATGGGCTGCAGGTTGGACAAGCTTGTCTTAATGTCTTGATTATTGTAGCTTTTTAGTAATTCCTAGAATCAGGTAATATTAGTCCTTCAATTTTGTTTTTCTTTTTCAAAACTGTATTGCTCTTCTTGTTCCCTTTTCTTGTCATCTTAATTTTTTTTTTAAATATATGTTTATTTACTTATTTATTTTGACAGAGAGAGAGAGAGAGAGAGAGAACTGAACTGGGGGAGGTCCCAGTTCAGCATATGGTTCCGCACGGGCCGGGGCCGGGATTCGATCCTCGGTCCCCAGCGCTGCAAAGTGAGCGCTTAACCCACTGAGCCATCCCTGCTTCCCCTTGTCATCTAATTTTTAAAATCAGCTTGTCAATTTCTTTTTAAAACATCTAACAGACTTTTTTTTAAGATTTATTTTTTTATTGTTTGAGAGACAGACAGACAAAGACAAAGAGAAGGGGAGGGCCCAGAACAGTCTCCACAGTTGTACATCATTAGTTTCGACATAGTTTCATTCCACACTGGATATAGGGCCACTTGGGGCAGGAACTGAACTAGAGGCCTCCTACATGGTAGGCACACCCCAGTTCAGCATATGGTCTGGCATGGGCTGGGGCTGGGATTTGATCTCTGGACCTCAAGGTTCAAGGCAAGCTCTCAACCTTTTGAGCTATCCCAGCATCCCAGATTTTTTATTTTGAATTAATCTTAAATATACAGAAAAGTAAGTATAGTCTCCATATATCCCTGACCCAGTTTCTCCTAAAGCTAACATCTTTTATAAGCATAGTACAATTATCAAAACCAAGGAATTAACTTTGGTACAATACTGTTAAGTAAAAACACTTACAAAAATTACATCAGTTTCCTGTCAATGTACATTTGTGTTCTAGGGTCTTATTTCACATTGCATTTAATTTCTCCTTAAACAGATTTTATTGTAATTATGTTGGATATATAAATAAGTTGGGGGAGAATTAACATCTTAATAATGTTGAGCCTTCCGATCTATGAATGCAGTATTATCTCTCCATTTTTAAGTCTTTGATTACTTTCAGCAAAGTGTTGTAGTTTTCAGCTTACAGAATTTGCATGTTATTAGATTTATACATCCATATTTCTTGGTGTGTGTGCATATTATTGTAAATTATACGTTTTTAAGAATTAGAATTCCAGGGTTAATTGCTTGGATAGGGAAATACAATTGATTGTTATATAGACCTTGATTACTGCAACCATTACGCTCTTTTATTCTAAGAGCATTTTTGAAGATATTTTTGGGATTCTTTCTATAGATAGTCATGTCGTCTATGAACAGCAAGAGGTTGTTTGTTTGTTTGTTTGTTTGTTTTTTCTAATATGTGTGCCTTTTTTTTCCTTGTTCTTGACTCATTGCACTGGGTGGTACTTCTAATACTATATTGAATAGCTGTCATGAGAGAGGACATCCTTGCCTTGTTCCAGGTTTGGGGAAGAAATCAATTATTCACCATTAAATAGGTAGCTCTAGGTCTTTCATAGATGCTCAGGTTTAGAAGTTCTCTTCTACTTACCTAGTTTACTGAGATTTTTAATCATCATGGATATTTAATTTTGTCTATTTTATGTACCTATTGAAATGACCATAGATTTTTCTTCTTTAGTAAGTTGATAATATCAGTTATTCCAATTTGATTTTTTTTTATTGCTTGTATTTTTATTGTAAAGTTGTACAAGTTCTTTGCATATTTTTGATATTAGCCCCTTATCAGAGGCATTGTTTGCAAATATTTTCTCCCAGTTGGTTCGTTGCCTCTTTGCTTTGTTGATGGTTTCCTTTGCAGCACAGAAGCTTTTTAGCTAGATAAGGTCCCATTCGTTTATTTGTGCTTTTACTTCCCTTGCCATTGAAGTCAGATTCATAAAGTCCGCCCTGAATCCCAGGTCCATAAGTTTAGTGCCAATGTTTTCTTCTATGCAATTTATTGTTTCCTTTCTTATTTGGAGGTCTTTAATCCATTTTGAGTTAATTTTGGTATATATAGTGAGAGATCGCAGTTCACATTCTGCCTTTTGCATGTGGTTTTCCAATTTTCCCAGCACCATTTACTGAAGAGGCTTTCTTTTTCCCACAGCATATTTTTCGATCCTTTATCAAAAATAATCTGTCCATAAATTTATTTGTGGGTTTATCTCTGGGTTTTCAATTCTATTCCATTGGTCTGTGTGTCTGTTTTTCTGCCAGTACCAAGCTGTTTTGATTACTGAGGCTTTGTAGTAAACATAAAAGTCAGGCAGTGAGATTCCCCCAGCTTTATCCTTTTTTCTTAGGATAGCTTTTGAGATTTGTGGTCTTTTGTGGCTCCATAAAAAATTGATGATTTTTTTTTTTTTTTTGACAGAGAGAGAGAAAGAGACAGAGACAGAGACAGAGAGAGAACTGAAATGGGGGAGCTCCCAGTTCAGTATGTGGTTCCACACGGGCCGGGGCCAGGATTCGATCCTCGGTCCCCGGCCCTGCAAAGTGAGCACTCAACCCACTGAGCCATCCCGGCTTCCCCTGATGGTTTTTTAAATTTACTTTTTGAAAGAATGACTGTGGGATTTTGATGGGAATGGCATTGAATCTGTATATTGCTTTGGGGAGTATGGCCATTTTAACTATGTTGATTCTTCCAATCCATGAACATGGAATGCCTTTCCATTTTTTTGTGTTCTCTTTAATTTCTGTTAAGAGTGTTTTACAGTTTTCAGTGTATAAGTCCTTCACGTTCTTTGTTAGATGTATTCCTAGGTATTTCTTTTTTTTTTTTTTTTTTTTTA
>PVKE010051542.1:0-10606 GCA_004027555.1 Craseonycteris thonglongyai | reverse complement strand
AAAAAAAAAAAAAAAAAAAAAAAAAAAAGAAATAGGTTAAACAGAAAAGGATAAAAACCACATGGTTATACTCACATGTAAAATATAAAATAAAAAGGTAATAAGCAAACAAGGCAAACCAAAATCAAACCCATAGATACATGCAACAGAGTGGTTGTTACCAGAAGGGAAGAGGGTGGGGGAAGGGTAAAGTAAAAACAGGGGTGTCAAACACATGATAATGGATGGAAACTAGACTTTGGGTGGTAAGCATACAATAGAATAGAGTATATAGATATTGAATTAAGACATTGTATAACTGAAATCTCCGTGATGTTATTAACCAAGGTTACCTCAATAAAAACAATACAAAACACTCAAAAAACCTTGGGATTTTCCTTCTCAGTGAATCCTTTCCTAATTAGCTTACGCCTAAGCCCAGCTGGGCCTGTGTCCCTTCAGTACTTATGTGGTACACATTGCATAAATCTATGCTCCTTTGTGTGTCTTTCAAGTAATTTAAATATCATCTTCATGGCTAACACTTCCTATAGGTATGGGAATTTAATTTTTTTATTTTTTGTTGTTTTGACAGAGCAAGACTGAGAGAGAAGGGGGGAGGGTCTAGAGCAGTCTCCATAGTTGTACATCAACAGTTTTAGACATAGTTTTTTCGACATAGTTTCATTCTACACAGATGGGCACACAGCTACGCAGGGCAGGAACCAGGCTGGGGGCTTCCCACATGGGAAGCACATCCCAGTTCAGCATGTGGGTCTACATGGGGCTGGGATTCAATCCTTGGACCCCAAGGCTGCAAGGTAAGTGCTCAACCCCCTGAGCCATCCCAGCATTCCCCCCCACCTTTTTTTTTTTTCTTTGCACTATTGCTTTTGCATTTCTTTAAACAAACCAGTACTCTCTAGTACTGTGTACTGTCAGGCAAGTTAACAAATACCTGACTGGAGTGTAGATCCTGGCAGTGAAAAAAGCGGGCTCCATCACTCGTTCAATGAATCTTCCTCACACAAGTTAGAAGCAGTGAGCTTCCCTCAGCTCTCAGGTGCAGGCTTTTCACGACCTCCTCTCCTACCCCTGTGTTCAGACCTCTGGGTGACAAGGGACATGTTGACCCCACTGTCTTGTGGCCCACAGTGTAAACATCTTGGGAGAGGCATTCAGCTTAGGGGCCTGACAGTCAAAACCCAGACTTAAGAACACTTTCCTCCCAAACAATCAGGAACTCAGGGCCTAAAAGGAAGAGTTTTCTTTTCACTGCAGGAGGTGGGGAGCACAGTGGGCTTTAGTACCAAAGGAAAGGGGCCCCACCCAAAAGTGAACCGAACCCCAAGATCTGAAGCCGCACAGCGGCATTTCTACATTTATTGTCCCTCAGCTCTCACTAAATATGAAAGGGTAGAGATGAGAAAAGTGAACCCACAACCCCATATTTGCCTTGAGTGCTGTTGCTTTAAACAGTGTCCTTTTGGGGCAGCTGAGGAGCTAACAGAAGGATGATGGGAACACTGCTGAGCTGAGCAGGGTGGGCAAGTCTCAGTTAATGACAGTGCATTTGTTGTTTATCCCCGAAACAATGTTGGGACATGTGGAAATTGTGCTATGAAGCAGGTGCTGGCAAAAAAAGAGACTAAATCCACTATCTCGCATACCTACTAGATTTTTAAAAACCAACAAAACTGGTGTCTTGATGAAAAAAAAGGGAGGGGGGGAGACTCAATGTAAATGAAAATATCAATCAGCCAAACAGACATTCCTTTATAATATGTGTTTTTTACTTTCTTCAAGTGAAGATTGTATTTGAGGACACTTAAATTAAGGGAAAAGAGAGCCAAGACAGAGAGACAGATTTGACTGTTGGTGTTTTAAAGCAATTATCTATTCTTCATTGAATGTGGCCTGTGTTCCAAACCTTGATGAAAAATGAGTCAACTGACTTGAAATGACCCAAATGAGGAAAAGTTGGCAAATAAATAACAAGAGAAATGGAAGGGATCTATTTTACAGACTACCAGCCCAGCAGTGAGAGTACAGCCCCCAGATTCGTGAAGAGCAGCCCGTTCACCAGCTTGTTATTCACACTTGTTATTGCAGTGGACAAAGGATAGAGAGGGGCAGGGATCTTTTCATGGGGCAGTCAGCTATGGGAAGTCAAAGGAATGAAACTAGAAAATAAAAATGGAAAACCACTACGCAGAAAGTCAAAAAGCGTGCAATGAATTATAAGTGAATGTGAAGTAAATGGGAAAATGTATGCATATGAAAATTTTCATGCCTTTGTAAACAGTTCATAAACACCAGAGTTAAATTTAGAAAATTGTTTAAAACTGAGATAACTACATAAAAACATGGATAAGTGTATATATGTATATGTGTATACACACACACACACATATACAAACACAAAGTGACTTTCTTCAGATAGCAGAGATATTAAAAAAAAAAACTTCTAAGTCAAAATTCAAATTCCCAATTTCCCATACATTTCTCAGGGGTGTGTTGGAGCCAGCTTACGCTGACTGGTGAGGACTATTTGTTCATATCTCTTCACAGGTCCATGTTCATTGACTTCCCCAGTATGGTACAACTGAACCACCACATTTGAACAAATCAAACGACTGCTCTGTTTATATGGAGTAATCACTTGAGAAATTCAGGATCACTGGACATGGTGATTATATGGTACCTCTGTTCCTTTTCTCCCCCTCAAGATTATAGAGATCTTATATGAATTCTTATTAGTCATGTTTGTGCACACTAGCTGTTTTGAATTCAAAACTTTCATGGAAGCTTGATAAACTGCAAATTCATCTCTGTGGGAGTGAGATAATCTTAGATTCCCAGTGAAGCTGACAGTGTTTAAGGTTCAATTCCCACCATGTTTGTTAACATCATACCCTGGATACAGGTTTGACTTAACTCTGATCAACACTTGGAAAGCGAATTTCCTTCTTGAGTGGAGATGACGAACAGAAGGACTGGCCTGACCTGTCACCCACCTGAAGTTAGTGTGGCAAAGAAAAGAGGTGGGGTGCAGGTGAATAGGCTTCAGTTAAGAGGTAGGGAGCAAGGGAAAGACACATTTGGCTTCAGATGGAGGAATCAATATGGAGGAAGAAATTTTGAAGGACAAGCCTCAGACAGGAAGATATTCTCTTTGCCTCCTAAAATCAGATGGGAATTATTAATAAAACCTTGCCTGCTAGGAAGAAAAAAAACCAGAGTCCAAAGGAGCATGAAAACCTCTATATGTTCATAAGATGCACAAATGATGGTGATAGCCACAATCATACCCAGAGACAAAAATAGGAAAATATTAGAAATATACCAGCTGAGCTTCTAATCCTGGAGGCAGAATACCTTCGGAACTTCACCTCTTATAGCACAGAATTGCAAATTTTGGTCGGGGCCACATCAGCTCTGGTCCATTATTCACAGGAAATTGGAGATGTAGAAAAATATATACACCAGGGGTGTCCAATCTTTTGGCTTCCCTGGGCCACACTGGAAGAAGAATTGTCTTGGGCCACACATACAATACACTAACACTAACAATAGCTGATGAGCTAAAAAAAAAAAAAAATGCAAAAAAACCTCATAATGTTTTAAGAAATTTTACTAGTTTGTGTTGGGCTACATTCAACGCTGTCCTGGGCTCCAAGCAGCCTGTAGGCCATGGGTTGGACAAGCTTGATAGACACAATTTTACATGGTATGAAATTCTTCACTTGATTGTATTTCATGCTCAGAAAAATGAATTTTATTTCCCATATGACCAAATAGCTCCTAATTAGAGTTGTAAACTTGTTAACTGAGCTGAAAAAAGAAGTTTAGGACAAGTTCTTCATTTGTTACCCAATCCATACCTAGCTCAGGGTTGTCTCTACTACCCCAGTAAATGTGGGATTTAGAATTAGTATCAGAGAATCGCCCTAATGGAAGTCACTCATATATTTTTTTCTAATTTGTTGTATGTATTTGTTTATATTAGATTCTAGCATACTAAATTTATATATAGTTTAGAATATACTGAGTTCACTGCTTATTATTCTTTAAAGTATCCTGTGGTCCCTCCCAGTTAAGAAGTAGCTGTCTTAGGCGGCCACTACACAATGGGATGTCAGGAATAAGCTTGGCTCAGCAGACCAAGAACACAGACCTCTTCTAGAATGAGGCCTGAGCAGGGCTCTTCCTTCCTGGGGCAGCAAAACTTCCCAACCCTACTGCTGGAAGGACCACTTGAGTTTCAGGCCCTACTGATGACGGGTCGGCAGCATCATCTTGCAAACAAAGATTGAGTACTATTTCATACCCTCACATTATGCATGGCCCCAAAGAGGAACTGAAAGAGAAGGATTCAGTGATTCACAAAACGTCTGTTCCTAAATGAGGAATAAAATGAAGTCTGGACTTTATAGCTCTAGTTACTGTGCAATGTTCCTTCCTGCCGGAAAGCGGTTGTGTTATGGCAGCAAAGCTAGTAAAGACAACCAACCACCTGTAAATACAACCTACTGGTTGCCCTGAAACAATCTGTCACTTTATACAGCACTTAGGGGAAACAACACCTAATAAACAACACCTAGTAAAGCAAGGAACATACACTACAGTAAAAGGAAAAGTCCCACTTACAACCATGGTTATGACAGTGCTTATAAAATTAGAAGCACTAATTTATTAGGGTATACAGAGCCCCAAATGACTTCGTGATTGTGTATTTACCAATTTTTATCTATAAGACTACTGCATGGAAGTAAATCTTGGCTTTGAGCTTGGAAGAAAGAGCCTTCTGTTTCTACTCCTGCTTACTTCCCAGACATACACCACAACTGGGCACAAATCATGTAAGAGAAATGTTTATTTAAGTAGAGCTGGAAAAAGCAGGGGTTCTGGGGCGCAGGGACAGCTCCTTTCAAAGGTTTCTGTTGTACAGGCCTATGGTAGAATGGAAAGGATCACAGAGTAGGGAATAGAAACAAACAAAAAAATTTCTTTTTTTGAGGAAGAAAGAAAAATTTGTGATTATTTAGAAACAATAGGAGAAAGGGGAGAGCTGTGGCAACAGCTAAATGAAAATAAGCTATATTCTTGCAGGGATGTAGAGTACAACATAAGGAATATAGTCAATAATATGGTAATAACTGTATAGTGCCCAGTGGGTGCTAGAATTGGGCACTTCATAAATGATATAAATGTTTAACCACTATGCTGTACACCTGAACCTAATATAAAATAATACTGAATGTCAACTATAATTGGGGGGAAAAGGAAGAAGAGAGAGAGAGAGAATAAACAGTAGGCTTCATGAAATAAACTGTAAGGGTTCCTACCATTGAGCCACTTGTGCTCTAAAAGCTGGGAGACCCTGAAGGGGTCTGTGCTTTGCTCACTGGACATATAGATGATACAGATTATTTCTGTTAGTAGTAAAGAGAAGATTCTAGAGAGTAAAGGGAAAACAAAGTACAGCATGAAATGAATAGCCACACAACAGTCATATAAAATTATTTGGGACATCTAGGACAAAATCAAGCAGGTATGTCATATAAACAAATGAATACAATATAACCACCACTGTTAAAATGCAGTAATTCTTATTTCCCAGATGGCCAATTCTAAGCTTTTATATCTGCACACTTGATCCTTAGAGCAGAGAGGGATTTCGGCCCCTATTCCTTTCTCCAACCCCCATGGCCAGGTGCCTTCTGGTGATAACAAAACTGGGAACCAAACACTGTGGCTCCACCCATCTGTCAGAGGCCCCCTACTCTGGCACTATGCTAAACAGTGAAAGCAGGTGATGCCAGGATAGCTCAGCAGTTGAGCCCTTACCTCACAATTGTGAGGTCCCAGGTTTGATTCCCAGCTCTGGCCTGTGAAAACCCCATATGCTGAACTGCAGCGTAACTGGTAACCACTGGGATGGCTCAGCAGCGAAGGTTCTCACCTCCCATGCAGGAGCCCTCCTTCTACCACCCCCGGTTTGGTTCCCGCCCCACGCAGCCCCACACCCACCTGTGCAGAGTGAAACCATGTCACAACTAATGATGTACAACTACGGAGACTGCTCTGGGTCCTTCCCAGCCTCTCTCTCTCCCCTTCTCTCAAACAATAAAAAGTTATAAAATGTTATAAACAGTGAAAGCATTTTTTTGGTGGATGTGTTTCAGAATTCTTCCCCAATCTGTACTCCCTTCTCTCTACCCAGGCTCATGAAACAAAAATAGGTAATAAATTGAAGACACCAAACTGACTTTATTTTTTACCACATTGTCTCATGTCTATTAAGTCAAATGCCACAGTTCTGAAGTCCCTGAACCACAGCTGGGAGCAGACTACTCAAACCCTTAAGCTGATACAGAAATAGATGTAAAACAGTTTCATACCTATATCATTTTGTAGGGTATACCCAAAACTGTTATTTATGGACACTGGGTAATACTGTTACACACAATGTTGAGCAGCAAAGATTCAAGGGCAAACTTCCAACTGCTTTAATCCAAGGGGACAATTCATGTGATACAGGAAGTGTGCTGATGTATTACAAATAGGGGATCCATTTTTTAGTCTTATCTTCCAGCAAAAAATGGCTCTGGCCAAAGAGGTTAAACCTCCTCCCATCTTTAAAGGAAACAGAGATTACAGTTCTATAGCAGAAGATAATGAATCCCTCTGACAGACTGGTATTGTTAATTAAACAAAGAGGCCATTAGACTGAGGTGGCTCTAATGCCATGGTGGCCTACAAAAGCAAACCAAAACCTAAGCCTGTGAATACCTCAAGGGTACAAAATTAAAACCTAAGGACAACCAGTCACAAACAGCCAACTAGACTTTAAGCTCTAGCCAGTCAATATCCTTTCTTTGCTCCCCTACCTTCTCTATATGTTTTTCCCCTGGTTCCTGCTGACAACGTGCTCCTACCCACCGCAGGTTGGCCACTGCCCAATTAGAACAAAGTTTTGTTCAAAATAAACTCTTAAAATTTGTACTATGCCTCAGTTTATCTTTGAACAGTATATTTGAGTTAGAGTGGAACACCGACTACGGCTCCCTTGTGACCAGGACAAAACCGACATGTTGGCAGTGGTGGTGGGTATGAATACAGACTTTTCATAGTTTTCCTCTTCTTAAATTTTCATCTTGATGACAAACATGGGGTTTCTATGCAATTGAAGAACAAATAAGCAGGCTGCTGTTTAATAATTATATTGTTGATCTTAGCTACTTATCAAATATCAGCTTACCATATTTGATCATGTCTCTGACTGACACTTTTTACCCTCCACAGGGGATACTTCTGACCCTGTTGTGAAAAGCAGACATCTCCACTGAGACTGAACAGTGAGGGAACAGGTAGTGTGGACATATGGCAACAGATTCAGACAGGACCAGAACTATTTCCTTAGCCACACTGATGAAGGGTTTTCACCAGTTCCTTCATGAGTAGGAACTGGAACCTGATATCAAAACCCACTGTATGCCCTTTACAGTTTATTGTATATAATTATGTACCATAAACTGTGCAGGGTTTGCATTCCACAGTGTGAGATCAGTCATTCTCAATGAATCCTTCTGTTGACTTGTCTAAATCCCAGCTAAGAAACCCCTGAGGGCTTCTCTGAACTGGGTGGAACTGACTACTGTGGGCAGCACTAGCGCCCAGGGGAAGCAGCCCCCCCCCCCCCCCGAATTCTGCCTGGTGTGCTTCATGGCACACCTGCCGTTGAGCATCAACCAATAGATATACCAGGAGTACACCTGACTCCAGGGTCCGAAGATGTCAGCGTAACTTTAGTAACATGTATGTTTCTATCACTGTACTGCTGCAGGGTCACTATACATCCCTGTTCTTTTCTTTGTTTCTCTTCTGAGTTTGGACTTGGTCTTGTGTGTGGGCCCTGTTCCACAAAGAACCAAAGGAGATGGGGGGGGCGGGGGGTGGGGGACTCCAAATACTTAAGGCGTAGGTTGTTTCAAACCACTTGGCCCCCGTGCATGTCTGTAAAGCACTACTAGAATTGAAGGTGTTTCAAAGGCAATGAGGAGCACAGAAGAATAAAGAAGCTAGTACAACAGGTGAAGTCCAGGTGATTTAGTCACTGAGCAAGGAGGCAAAACAGACTTTAAGTGATAGTACACCTCGATGTCCTCAAAAATACATCCAACATCTTGTAAGACATCATAATTTATCTATCTTGGACACACCATACTTGCAAGTAATATTTGTCAAATATAGATTACTACAGATTCTTAATGTTAAGGAACTAAAAGGTCCTTTTAATCCCTTTTTGAAATGTATACATTTTCATGTTCATGCACATAGGTTATCCAAAGTCACAAATATGGCCTTCAATTATTATGAAGCTATTAAAAGAATAAGAAACATGAAAGCTATAACCTCTCTTCAGAAACATGTACACAGAGAGAGGAGGGCTGTCCAGAAAGTATCTAGTTATGGAACAGTTCTCATTATATTGACAATGGTTGGATTTTTCCAGACAGGCCTCATACATTTGGACATAATTTCAGGAGATCCATGGGCTCCAGAAGCCACACATAGAACTGAGGCTCAGAACTCATGATGCCTGGTCTCTCATGGGAAGTATGAGGATAGCTTAATCCTTTCCAAAGGAATTTATAGGTGCTAGTAAGTTCTCTGGTTGTCTGTCACACTGAGGGTGCAATTCCATTGACAAACATCTCCACTGATTCTCTTGGTTGCCTGGCCCAAGCACTATTTATATGGGAGTCGCTGGTCTCAATAGCTAATTCCAGACAATAACACATTATGAATCACAAGTGTAGACCACAGTCACCTATGCAGCCAGTTAAGCATTAATAGCACTATCAAGACAATCCAACTCAAAGAGGCAGCAAAGGACAGAATCGTCCAGAAGAAGGGAGATTAGAACAATTATAAGGGAAGTTGGGGAAAGTTCATCTGTTGTTAAAATCAACAAGTACAATGTTGACAGTGGAGGCCCAGATGTCCCGTTACAAAATGTCCTACTTAAACAGTCTCAAAAAGTTGGCAACTATCCTTGTGGGAACCAACAGCAGGAGCAGCAGCTGTAGCGAAGGGATCAGAAGTATCCTTTCTACACATCTGGCTGCATCTTGATTATGTCCCTCCTCTGCTCAAGCTCTTCTGGTAGCTTCTCAACTCACCGAGACAAAAAGCTGAGGCCCACATGGACCTCCACAGTCTCCCCCCAAACCTGAACTCTGACCTCATTTGCTCTCCTGTTTGTCCTTCTCCAACCACCCGAGCTTCCTTGCTGCACCTTGAATACATCAGATACAAGGCCACAGGACCTTTGCATTTGTTGTTTCCTTTGCCTAGGACTTTCTCCTCTAGTTACCTTCGTGGATTCACCCTTCTCTCTCTCTCTTTTTTCCCCCCAAGTCTTTACTCAAATGTCATATTGTCAGAGAGGCTTTCCCTGGTCATTCTTTTAAAAATTGTAACAACTGCCCCCCTTCCCCCCCCACACACATTACCCATCCCCCTTTCTTGTTTTATTTATCTTCATAGCATCATTTAGGATATTTTACTTATCTTTGGGTCTCCCTCAACAAGAGTGTAAGCTCTCTGCAGGCAGAGATTTTTGTCAGTTGCACTCTCTACTGTATCCCTAGGGGTTAGATATGGTTAGCACAATTCCTACCTAACAGGGTTGCTGAAATGATTAAATGAGTTAATACATGTAAAACACCTAACAGCACATGGCATATAGTAAAAATTATGTAAGTGTGTGCTGTTATTTTCATTTTTGGTTTAGACTTCATGACAAACCTAATGGGTAGTTATTATACCAATTTTACAGATTAGGAGTCTGAGTCTCAGAGTAACTTACTTGAGGTTACACATTAGTGGTTGGCAGAATTAGGACTTAAACCCAGGCCTGACTCTATGTTCTATGCCCTCATTCCCTTCATTCTGCTTTGGAAGTCCAGGGATATAAGAGAGACAGAATTCATTCATTCTGGAACAAGCTCAAAGCCTGAGAAGGCTCAGGCCCAAGGTGGTGAGGGGGAGGAAATCCAGTCTCCAGAATTCAGAGACCTTTATACTGCGTGAATCTGAAATAGCGTGTGGCATTCTGTTTACTTACTAACTTCACCAAAAAATGTAATAGAGCCTGCCAATTAAAAAAATGTTTTCATGACCCCAGAAAATCCATGTATTGGCGACATTTATTTTAAACAGTCATTCCACCATAACAGGAAAAAGAGGTAGGGCAGAGGAGTTTATTATAACAGCTGCTTTCATACCCAAAACAAGGTTTGGCTGTTTTTGGCAGGTTGTACTATAGTAGAGTTGGCAAGAAGCTGACAGACTGCGTGAGTTTCCTTTCAAAAGATCATTTTGCTTCCTCAGAAAAATCCATGACTGGACTATCTAGCGTAAACTGCAGATGTTTGTTCCTCCTTTGCTGCTCTGTCCTCCTGGGGGTTCCATCCCACCTAGGCCTAAATGGGGGCACAAGTTTGCAGAGCAAAGTGTGGGCTTTGGAACTGGGAAGACCTCAGTTTAGAAGCCAATGCTTCTTTTATCAGCTTCTCAACAATCTTAGACTCAGTGTCCTCATCTGCAGGACTATTAT
>PVKE010051541.1:0-10606 GCA_004027555.1 Craseonycteris thonglongyai | reverse complement strand
ATTCTGACTGATGCAGACAATCTACTAGTCTTGCTCTGTCACATATGTGACATATGAGAACAATGTTGAGTGCGTTGATGCGAATGGAAACAAAGCATACGGTTCAGAAAATGTTTGACGACTCCAAGTCAAAAGGATTGTTCCGATGGCAGAGGCCACTAAAGGTTTGGTTTCACTGGAGCGTCCAGCGGCTGCATCCAGCGGCTGCGTCCAGCAGTTGGAAGTCACTGCCGTGTACTCATTCAATGTATATCAAATGGTATTGGTTTCGCTGAGATGACTTGGCCGTCGCGTTTGACTGCGGATGTCTAGTCGGGCAGTCCAGTGATATTTCTGCTTCGCCATGGCACAGCGATTTTGTGGAGATGATGAGAAGTTATTCGAAAAAGTTAGAAACCATCCGTGCATTTACAATCAGCATAAAGACTTCAAAGATTTTCAGATTAAATGACAATTGGATTGTCATTTCCTCAGAACTTGGAAAGAATGGTAAAGTGAAAATTCTAGTGAATATTTATTTACTTACAAACATTACCAATTAAGTACACAAAACAGTCAAACGCCATCAATGGCTGCTGCTGAATCTAAATACACGTTCATCTTGCCAATGTAGCGCTCCTTCGCTGAAAAATTTCATAAATGTTTCTCTTAACTTCCAAACCATCTGCTCTTGCATACCATACTCGCTGGTGGATCTATACTTGAATCGTATTCATAATGTGGCCGCTGATGGTGCTCTAAATAGCCATTCCTCAGTATATTGTGCAAACAACATGCTGCAATTACAAGTTGTTCACGTTTCAGGTGTGACAGCAACGGGAGAGTAGAATGCTCGAAAAATTTGACTCAATAGCCCAAACGCATTTTCTGTTACTCTGTGAGCATGAGTTAACATGTAGTTGAAGATGGCTTTAGATTTTTCTCCTCGAGCTGTTATTTTACAGTATGGTTTCATGCCATGTTTGTGTAATCTGAAAGCTTCATCTCCAACTATAACAGAGGGCACTATTTTATTCGAACCAGGAAGTCTCTCATCTGGAGGAAATGTATTTCCCGAAAGCACTTGTTTCCCCATGACAGACTTTGCAAAAATTCCACTGTCCCCCTCTTTTCCATATGACCCAATATCTATCTATTGCTATAAATTTACAGTTGGCATCAACCAAAGCAAGTAATACAACAGAAAAGTACTCCTTATAATTAAAAAACGTATACGGCACTCTTCTTTGTCTTCCCATCTGCAACTTAGAGCAATTTTAGTTGTTATTTGGACCCTGTCATCTAAACTCACCGTGAAATTGCCCTTAGCGCCCTCTCAGCTCCGCGTGCCGAAATAATTGCTCCGCATGCCACTTTGGGCACGCGTGCCATAGGTTCGCCACCCCTGCTCTATAGGGTCACAGCTGACCTGGAATAGACAAATGATGCTCCAGGAGCCCTGGGGGAGGGACCTGTGTGCTCAGCAGAAATCACTTGTGCTCAAGTGTATGTTATGATCCTCTGTATTGTTTCTGACTTCAAGAATTATCAGTGGTATTTAATAAAACGGGAAGTTCAGTAATGTCTTTAGAAGCAGTGCCTGCCTTCCTGTTTATTAACTCTGGGTACTTGTTGAAAATCAATTCTTGGGGAAGTTGGGATGGCTCAATGGGTTAAGTGCTCACTTTGCAGCGCCAGGGACCGAGGATCGAATACCGGCCCCTGCCCTTGCGGACCCATGTACTGAACTGGGGAGTTCCCCCAGTTCAGTTCTTTCTGTCTCTGTAACACACTCTCTCTCTCTGTCAAAAACAAAAAAATAAAAAAATATTAAAAAAAAAAAAAAGAAAATCAATTCTCCACCATTCCATCCTGCTTAGTGACAAGGGGCATCATTTTCCCAGTGCAATGTTATGTGAGGGGAAGGTGGTAGAGTGCTAATGGTCATTCATTCACTTCTATGGGCCAGATAACGTGATACCACCCATCCCAGCCCTAATAGCTCTCTGTTGAGTAGGTGAGGCAGGCAGCGACCACTGGGGGAGTGAGGATGGAGAGTGACTCAGTCTGGAGTGAGGGAAGGCTTTGGGGCAGAAGACATTTGAGTTGGTAGAGATTGAAAGGGCTCCTGGGTTTACTGTGGGCAGAGAAGAGGATGTGAACTGTTGGACAATGGAAAGGGTATGCAATACTGTGGGCATGTGTTTTACATCTTTTATTCCCATAGCACATAGCTAGGCACCTTGTTCATAGTGAACACTTAACAGACTATTGAATCAACTATCAAGTGGAAAGTACAGTACCTTTCCAGCTCTTACCCACTGCAAGCTTTGAGGGGTTAGGAACAGAACTTTATTGATACTTCTCACAACTTCCTAGAAAGCTGTGAGCCCTCATTAGAGTAAGATGATGAAGGAGAGAAGTCAGGAGTAAAACCTGCTTTTGAGAACTAAGGCTGGTGTGTGTAGAGCAGGAGGAAGTGGGCAGAAGAGGTCTGAGGGACAAACGTGCAGGAATTGCACGCTCTGAGTGGCCATCACAGTGCGGTGCCCGGTACATGTGACCTCTGAAGCTCAAGCACTGGCCTCAGCCTCTGCTGGCACAAAAGCTGCTATTCGGGAAGCTGGGATGGCTCAACTGGTTAAGCGCTCACTTTGCAGCCCCAGAGCCTGCGGATCGAACCCATGTGGACCCATATGCTGAACTGGGGTGTGCCCCCAGTTCAGTTCTTGCCGGGCCTATGCGGGAGGCCCCCAGCCGGGTTCCTGCCCTGCGCAGCCCTGTGCCCACCTGTGGAGTGAAACTATATGGAAAACTAATGTCAACTATGGAGACTGCTCTGGGCCCTCCCCCTTCTCTCTGTCTCTTTCTTTCTCTCTCTCTGTCAAAAAAAACAATAATAAATCTTAAAAAAAAAACCCAAAAAAACCGGATATTCTCAGGGTGCCTCAGGGCGTCTTGAACGGCAGTATCATCTCAGGTTGTCCTGGTGCTGGTCTAGCGGTGCCACGCACGGCAGCGCCCTCCTGCGGCTGCAGACGGCGGCGTTCCCGGGAATTGAGTGACAGCGCTCAGGAGGGAAGCCACAGGAACAAGGCATCTCTCGCGAGAACAAGGTTCTATTTGAGCGCATGCGCGAGGCGCGTTATTCTCTTTCCGGTTTTTGCGGCGCCAGGCACTATGAGGTGAGTTGTGTTTATGGAGTTATCCGAACTCATCCGCGCCTCCGGCCACCCGCGTGGGGAGGGGAACCCTATGGACGGAACGGGGGTCCTTCGCTGTGGCTATTTCTTGCCGGGCGTCGGCCTGAGGGTCCCGCGTTCTCGTTCACGCGCCAAGCCTGGCAGCCAGTCGGGCGCCCCCTGTATCGGGCTGAGTCTGGTTTCCTGACCCAGTTCCCCTGACTTGGTGTCCAGAATGCTCCAGTCTCTAAGCCTGAGGCTGCTGACCACCTGGGCCCTGAGCGCTCGTGTTGCTTCTCGCCCACAGCAGCAAAGTCTCCCGCGACACGCTCTACGAGGCGGTGCGGGAGGTCCTGCACGGAAACCAGCGCAAGCGCCGGAAGTAAGCACGGGCCTCCCGGGAGACCGGGCCCAGGGGTGCGGGGCACGCCGCCGCGGCTGCCTGACACCTTCCTGTCTCTCAGGTTTTTGGAGACGGTGGAGCTGCAGATCAGCTTGAAGAACTATGACCCGCAGAAGGACAAACGCTTCTCCGGCACCGTCAGGTTGGCACCATTCCGACCCCACCCAGCCCTCAGTGCCGCGTGCCCGGCTCGTCCCGTGAGGCTCCCGCTGAGCCCGAAGCGGGCAGGCATGTGCTGCACTGAAGTGCCCGGGTAGTTCAGACCCCCTGCGCTGGGCAGGCGCGGCTGGACGGACCCCCACCCTGGGTCTTAAAACAAGAGGGGAGGCGTGGGGAGGCCTTGGCCGAGCCCGCCGGCTAGTGTGAGAAGCCAGACTAGCTGTTGGTGAATGTGGACGCTCTGGGTAAGGCTCAGTGGCTGCAGCGGTCCCAGACCAGTTCACCTGCTCTTTGGATCCAGGGTTGGATGTGACCTGTTCTGTCCCCAAAATGCAGGCTTAAATCCACTCCCCGCCCCAAGTTCTCCGTCTGTGTGCTGGGGGACCAGCAGCACTGTGACGAGGCCAAGGCTGTGGATATCCCCCACATGGACATCGAGGCGCTGAAGAAACTCAACAAGAATAAGAAACTGGTCAAGAAGCTGGGTGAGTGGGGGTGGGCTGGGGGCCGACAATTCTGGTACTGGAGGATTGATTGGATTGTATAAGGGAAGGAGGGAGGCTTGGTGGTTTTTCTAAACAGGTGAGAATCATTAAGTGTGGTATGTTCTGAATTCTGCATTCACCCAGGTTCATTTCTTTTTTTTAATGTATGTGGTCTAAGCATTTTACAAATGGGAAAGGGATGCACCACTTGTCATGTAGCTAGAGAATAGGAAGGCAGAATTTGAACCCAAGTGGTCTTAACCAGGGTGTACATTTTCCATTGCAACATGGATTGTGGGTCAGCCTAAGCTTCTGATACCAGGTTTCATGTGAATGTTTGCCAGTAAAAGTCCTGAGGATGGATCTGATAAAGCGAATGCAGGGAGGATTAAAAAGACTTGGTACCTAGAGAAGAGGGATAGTGTGTGCTGGTCAGAGGCCACTTCTGTGGTTTGTTCACAGCCCTGTTTGGAGATCTGCCTTACAGGGTCCTAAGTATCACTCTTCTTTACCAGCCAAGAAGTATGATGCCTTTCTGGCTTCAGAGTCTCTGATCAAGCAAATCCCACGAATCCTGGGCCCAGGCCTTAATAAGGCTGGCAAGTTCCCTTCCTTGCTGACCCACAATGAGAATATGGTAGCCAAAGTCGATGAAGTGAAATCCACGATCAAATTCCAGATGAAGAAGGTAAGGTCGGGCTTGTTGCATAGGTTAAGCCGTAGTAATGATGGCAGGGTCCTGAAATTTTCCACATTCTCTAAATGGGAGCCCTGTTTCGTGTTTCTAAGGGTACTACTGTAGCCTGTCTTCCTGGCCTTGGAGTCAAAGCACTGCTCATTAGGTTACTGGAGGGGGCAAGTACGGGCCATCTGCCCTGTGGGCTCCTTTTCCATCTCTCCATGTTCTTCCCTAGCCACCAACCCCATAATGACCTTCCTGTTCTCACAGGTGCTGTGTCTGGCAGTGGCAGTTGGCCATGTGAAGATGACAGATGACGAGCTTGTTTACAACATCCACTTGGCTGTCAATTTCCTGGTGTCATTGCTCAAAAAAAACTGGCAGAACGTCCGGGCTTTGTACATCAAGAGCACCATGGGAAAGCCCCAGCGCCTGTACTAAGGCACAGCCTCTAATAAACCTGCTACTCTTACCTGTCTGCCTGTGACTGGAGGGGAGGGGAGTGCTTAATATTGCGAGCCACGGTAGAGTGATGGGTAGTCATTTGATTCGTACTACACACTAGGAAGGGAAATTTTTTTTTTTTTAAAGATATTTTTAATATATATTTTTTATTTTTGACAGAGGGAGAGAGAGAGATACGGAGACAGAGAACTGAACTAGGGGAGCTCCCAGTTCAGCATATGGTTCCGCATGGGCCAGGACTGGGATTCAATCCTTGGTCCCCGGCGCTGCAAAGTGAGCGCCCAACCCACTGAGCCATCCCGGCTTCCCCTAGGAAGGGAATTCTTAAACTTGAAACAGCATTCTTACTGTAATCCTTGGACATTTATATGTGATGGTACAGTTGCTAACCAGACTAAGGGAGGCTTTTCCGATAATGGCAGATCAGGGCTAGGACTAACCCATATGTTCTAGCTGCTTACTGGTTGGGAGCTTCACATTAAGGCCATTGAGACTCAGACCTTCGTAGTAGTCTTAATACCTGGCCTAGGCTGCTTTCCTGTCAGGGCTTTTTTTTTGTTTATTGGGGTGACATTAAATTGATGTCAATTATGTTGTTTCCAGGTAACATCTGTTTTTGACAGGAGGGGGAGGGTCCAGAGCAACCTCCATAGTAGTTTATCATTAGTTTTTTGACAGTTTCATTCCACAGGTAGATGTGGAACCCTGCAGGGTGGGAACTGGTCAGGGACCTCCTACATGAACCTTGTCCCAGTAGGAACCAAACTGATTTTCCCCCACGTGAAGCACACCACAGTTCATGCAGGTCTGCACAAGCAGGGACTAGGACTCAAGTCTTCAGACCTCGTGGGTACAAAGTGAGCCCTCAACCTACTGAGCCATCCCCAGCATTTCAGGGATTTTTTTTTTTTAATATATTTTTATTTATTTTTGAGAGAGAGAGATACAGAGACAGAGAACTGAACTGGGGGAGCTCCCAGTTCAGCATATGGTTCTGCAAGGGCCGGGGCTGGGATTCAATCCTTAGTCCCTGGCGCTGCAAAGTGAGCGCTTAACCCACTGAGCCATCCCGGCTTCCCCTCAGGGATTCTTAGTGTGGGCTTTTGGTTTTTTTCCCCAGTCCCTTTAAATCAGGGGTCTCCAAACTACGGCCTGCGAGGCCCTCTCATCCAGCCCATGGAGACCTTTTTATCTGAATAAAATAATATTAAATAATTAAAAACATCTGTTTTGATTCTTTTTTATTTGGACCTCGAGTGTGTAGTCGGCCCCCAAACTGCTGTTTGATAGTTACTGTGACCCACGGGCTGAAAAGTTTGGAGACCCCCAAGTGATGGATTTGGAGTCTTGGTCTGTAGGGATCACAAACTTAAAGATGGGAGTTTGGGTACCTAGATGCTTCTGATGGGACTGGTCCACAATCCTGAGAAATGTTTTATTTGCTTGCCTGACCTCAAATTGAATACCCTATGTTGGGTAGTATTTACTGCATAATATGTTTAGAATAGTAAGGCCTGTACAACACTGTAATCGACCCTGTTGATCTTTTACAGGGGAGCGAATGGGTGGAATCAGGCTATGGAAATTTGGGGTTCCTACGTGCCCTAGCAAGCTGACCCCTTCACTGAGTCGAGGGACTTAGATGTTGTGGTTTTTACCCCCAATGCTGGACACTGGAGAAGTGGCTTTTGGTGTAGTGGGAAATAACCTGTGATTTAACCTTTGACTTGAACCAGCTTCATTTAACTGGTAAATAAAGGAACCAGGTCAGCCCTTTTTTTTAAAAGGAATCTTTTTGTCTAGCCAGTTTTGTTTTTTGACACAGAAAGAGATACAGAGACAACTGAACTGGGGGAGCTCCCCAGTTCAGCATATGGATCCACATGGGCCGGGACCGGGATTCGATCCTCGGTCCCTGGCGCTGCAAAGTGAAGCGCTTAACCCACTGAGCCATCCTGGCTTCCCCACCCTTTTGTTTTTAATAGAGCTGAAAGGCTAATCCAAAGCATAAATGCTGCCCTCTCAAAACAAGCATCTGTCTTTGAACTGTGAGGAGTACATGGTTCTTGCCAAAGACCCTGAGCATTTTTGCCATTTTAGCTCAATAATTGCAGGTGAAATAGCTACACTATAATCTGATGAGCAGCGAGTTTGGATTCTCACGGTAAGTCTAGCTTGCTCCTTGGGTCTATTAGGAATCATAAATCTCCCTTACCTAAGGAGCAAAAAAAGCTGGTTAAAATGAGGACCTAATCTTGCTGAAGTGTTAATGCATAGTAAAAATGGTTGGAAGCTTAACTAAAGTTGACCGTGTTTGACTTAGAGTTAAATAATTTTTATTTGGGGTTTTCTGAAATTCCACAACCTAAAGGCAATAGAGTAGACTCAGTTAACCGGAACTCAAGCAACCGACAAAAAATTCAAAGATTTGTGCCGGTTGCTTGAGAGTGCCATGTACATTTATTTGGTATCTATTGTCCCCATGAGTGCTACTTACCTGAGAATCTACTGAAAATGGGGCAAGACAAAGGATTGAATCCCGGGCCCAGCCCAGGTGGACCCATATGCTGAACTGGGATGTGCCCCCAGTTCAGTTCTTGCCAGGGCCTATTCGGGAGGCTCCCGGCACAGTTCCTGCCCTGCACAGCCCTGCACCCACCTGTGGAGTGAATATATGGAAAACTAATGCTGTCAACTATGGAGACTGCTCTGGGCCTTCCCCCTTCTCTCTGTCTCTCTCTGTCAAAAAACAATACAAATAAATCTTTAAAAATATATAGGGCAAAAAAGTTTATGGTGATTTGATGACTAAAGGAATACATACAAAAAAAAAAAGATTTTCAAGTGTGAGTAAATTTTATGCTTTGTCTGCCACAAAGCTGCTTACAAGGCATGAGAGCCATGAGGCAAAGACAAACATGGAAGCCCTGTACTGTAAGGTGGTCCTGCTGGAAAGCCTGGATGGGCACATGGTTGCAAACCATCTTTAAGCCTAAGACCAGATAGACATTGCGTTTACACCAGCAGCGGTGCTGTCATGAGCAATGTCATAGTGCAGCCAAGGGTCTCTCACACACGACCCGGCACATACTCGATTCTAAGGTATGGGAAGCAGGGATGGCTCAGTGGGTTGAGCGCTTGCTTTGCTGCCCTGAGGTAGCAGGATTGAGTCCTGGTCCCGGTCCCAGCCCCAACCCATGTGGACCCATGTGCTGACTGTGGGGTGCCTCCCATATGAGGGGCCTCCAGTTTGGTTCCTGCCGGGGTGAGCTTCCATGTAGGAGGCTCCTGGTTTGGCCCCCGGCTCCCAGGGGCGTGCCTACCACGTGGGAGGCCCCCCCACCCCGCCAGTCTCCTGTGTGTGAATGAAACTATGTTGAAAAACGAATGACCTACAACTATGGAGACTGCTCTGCAACAGCCCCCCCGCACACACACATTCTCTGTTTCTCCCTGTTGAAAAACGAATGACCTACAACTATGGAGACTGCTCTGCAACAACCCCCCCGCACATACACATTCTCTGTTTCTCCCTGTCAAAAACAATAAATCTTTAAAAAAAATTATAAGGTGCAAGACCAGCCATGTGATTACCTGTGATGTGAGGGTCTCCCCACTGCCTGAGTTTGAATCTCAGCTCTGAGCCTACTGAGTGAGTCTAGTAAATTCTCTAAAACTCTGGTTTTCTATCTGAAAGTCCTGATGATGATGGCACCTACCTAAAAGACAGCAGTATCAACTTAGAAGCAGTATGTGCTTTGCACAGTGCCAGACACTTAGTACTCAAACGGCAGTGATAAAACGGTGGCTGCATATAGCCATAGGAAGGGGACCCCCCCAAAATGAAATTGTCTTCTAGAGGCCGGGCCCCGTGTAGAACAGGCTTCCCCTGCTAGGTGAGTGTTCTAGGAACCCATCTGCACCAGTGAAGCAGCTGGCATGAGAGGCTGCATTCGGCTTCAGTGAATTGTTTTTGGAGACTCTTTCAATGTGTTTGCCCATTTCATGATGGGTGATTTACACGAATAGCATGCGGCATGATAATGCACCTGCCCATACCGCACTGTATTCAACAGTTTTTGACCAAAATAGCTTGACTCTCGTGCCCTACTCTCCCTATTCACCCAATCTCTCCCCCAGCGACCTTTTTGTTTCCATGGATAAAAAAATTTCTCAAAAGGAAATGTTTTGGCAATGTGCAAGAGGTGAAACAAGCAGCAGAAGCACTAAAAGGCGTCATAATAGAAAAGTTCAAAAACTGTGTTGAGCAGTGGAAAAAGCATGTCAGTAAGTGTATTGCATCCAATGGAGAGTATGTTGAAGGTGACTGAAATTTAAACATGTACGAAGAAATACACAATTTTTTATAAATAAATTCTATTTTTTGTGTCCCCCCTCTGTACATATATGTACTGGGTCTGGTACACAAATGTCAGTCAGTGCAGGACATACTGAATGGAAGCAATCCTGAGGACACCTCATCAGTGGTGCTGATGAGTGACTGGAAGGGGTGCTTTCAAATGTAGTCATACCCGCCTGCCTGAAATGAGCCAAGGATTCAAATCCTTAAAAAAATAGTTTTGGAAGTTCTAAGCCAGGGTAAATGGGCATGTTTTAGAAATAAGGCATATTTGAATCTTCCTACATTGATTTGAGTCACTTGGATTTAAATCAAACCTACTCAGGAAAGCCAGGATGGCTCAGCAGGCTAAGTGCTGGCTTTGTAGCCCCAGGGACCGAGGATTGAATCCCGGCCCCGGCCCGTGCAGACCCATGTGCTGAACTGGGGAGTGCCTCCCATGCGGGAGACCCCCAGTTTGGTTCTTGTGCCCCAGTTTGGCCCCTGGCTCAAGGGGGCGTGCCTCCCATGTGGGAGGCCCCCAGCCCAGTTCCCGCCCTGCGCAGCCCCCACCCAATTGTCCGTGTGGAACGAAACCATGTCAAAAACTGATGACACACAACCATGGAGACTGCTCTGGGCCCTCCCCCTTCTCTCTGACTCTAAAACAATAAATCTTAAAAAAAAAAATCAAACCTACTCTACTTTATAAATCTATTGAGCCTTATATATTGGGGTAGGAGTCCTTAAAAATCAACTTTGTGGGGAAAGCCGGGACGGCTCAGCGGGTTGAGCGCTCGCTTTGAGGCCATGAGGACCGAGGATCGAATCCCGGCTCCGGCCCAGGCAGGACCCACGTGCTGAACTGGGGAGTTCCCACAGTTTGGTTCTCTAACTGTCTCTGTCTCTGTCTCT
>PVKE010051540.1:0-10607 GCA_004027555.1 Craseonycteris thonglongyai | reverse complement strand
CTTGTTATCAGTCTATTAGGATTTTCCATATCTTCATTAATCAGTCTTTGGAGACTATATATTTCTAGGAATTTATCCATTAATTTATATGATTTGTGTATGTATGATTCTTTATAGTAGTCACTTATGACACCTTTTATTACTGTGGTATCAGTTGTAATGTCTCCTTTTTCATTTCTGATTTTAATTATTTCAATTTTCATTACTCAAGCTAAAGGTTTTTGAATTCTGTTAATCTTTACTAAAAACACCTTGTAGTTTCATTGGTCTTTCCTAATAATATTCTGTTCTTTATTTTACTTATTTCCACTGATGTTTATTGTTGTTATGATTTTGCTAAGTTTGTGCTTACTTTTTCTTCTCTAGTCCTTTAGTGCAGAAACCCATGTTTATTTGAGTTATTTGTTTTAAGATTAATTTTATTGTTTGAGAGACAGAGAGAGAGAGAGAGAGAAGAGGAGTGGGGAGGTCTCAGAACAGCACCATAGTTGTACACTATTAGTTGTGACATAGTTTCATTCCACACTGGTGGGTGTGGGGCTGCACAGGATAGGACCCAAAGGAAGAATGGGGAGCCTCTGCATAGAAGGGGAGGACCTATGTCGCCATTTTGGTGGTGACCAGTTGGACCAGTTCATCATATGAATTTTCATGAATGGGGTTTGGATTTTGACCCAGACCTCAAGGTTTCAAGGTAAGCACTAAAATGTGGAGATATCCTGGCATTTCATGAGTTAGCCTGTTTGCTCCTCTGGTTCCATTAAAAGACATCATTTAAAAACTGGGCTAAGTCCATGATTAAGGAGAAATCAAGTGTAAAGATAAGGAGGATAAATAGTATCATCGTTGGTCCCCAAAAGGCCAGTGTTCTGATTCATGATGGGCTACTCGGCCCAAAATCCAGGATCCCAACAAGAAGAGGGCCCAATTGCTCCAAGGCAGTTGAAGAAGCTGGAAGGAAGCTGTCCAGAGGCCCTTGCCTGCAGACTGGCCGTGAGCTGTGCTGTGACATGGCCATATCATGGGCCACTCCTGCCCCCTAGCTCTCCTGGGGCTCACAGTGCAACCGAGCAGCAACACAGAACATCCCCTTTCCCGGGCAGAACCATAAGCGAGGGCGGCAGAGATGACTTCTTACACAGCTGGTAACGAGGGGAGTGGCAGCACTGGAGAGAAGAGTCCTCACCCCTGTCACCAGTTTTAACGCTACCAACATGCATATGCCAGTCACCCTGGACAGATGTGAAGCTCATGAAGCATTTTTATTTCCAGGCAAGAGCCCGAGTATGGGTCTTGTGATGGATCTCTAGGTGGGAGGTTAGGGCCTTTGGTCTCCATGAAGATTTCCTGAGGCGGTGAACATGTGAGGCATTTCTATGGGCTGAGTGCTGTCTGTGACCTCCCAGTCCTCTACAGCAAGCCTTCTTGCAGGAAGCTTCGCATGGACTGTGTTGGGCTCGGGATGGAGAAATGACAGTGGTGTGGTCCCTGCCCTTAACCCAGGTCTGGGCGGGCATTTTAGGGCAAGGGCTACTTCTCTAAGTGTTGTGGTCCACTAGCTATCAAGTTGATTATTCAGGTGGTCACCCCCAAATTGCTTGGTGGTCCACCAGTGGACAGTGATCAGCAGACACCAAGGAGATGTCTCTCTCTCTCTCTCACACATAGACACAGAAAAACACACACACATATATAACAACAGCAGGGGCATCCATTGTACCAGTCGTCACATTAAACCCAAAGCAATGCAAGGGACACGTGCTGTTTTGTTCAAGCATGTGTGTGTGTGTGTATGTGTGTGTTGATGTTTTACATTCAGAGAACACTTCCCAGAATACAGATTTATGGAATTAGCTAGTCCTGCAAGATGGGGTCATTTTAATGTCATCCCAAATCACAGTTTCCCCAAACCTAAAGTGCCGCAGCTTCCATTGGCAAGTAGCAAGCAGTTCTTCACTCTGTGTCCAGGACGGTGTCAAGTCTCAAGACTTGCTAATAAACCCCTCACTGCACTCAGAGAGGAGGCAAGCAGGAGAGCACAGTGGTTTACTATCTTCCTTTTACTGTCTTGTGGAGATATTGAGCTGAGTTCCTCGATAGAGTGATTTTATTAGCCTCCCTTGAAAATTGTTTTAAAAATGCTGTAAAATAGGGATGTTACCAGCAGTATGTTTAGGAAGCCCCAGCTCAGTGGTGCACAGAGGTGACAAGATATTTCTGTCCCAGTTTACAAGCTACAGAGATCAGCCTTGTAGCACCTGCTTCATGCCTGTGAGGGGCTGGTTCTTTTCTGTTGCATGTCACCACAGTGATGACCTGGACTTTATGTGGAAATCCATGTTCCCCTCATGGGACATCCAGAAAGGACCCAGCCATGTAATGGTTCTTGTTATATTGACCATGGCTGGATTTTTCTTTTTTCCAGACAGCCATCCCTCATAGATACAAAGAGAGAGAGAGACTCAATTGTTGTAAAAATACCAGTTTTCCCTCACTGAATTACAGTTTCAGCCATTTCCACAGGACTGGGAGGGGTCAGCACCCCTGTGGAAAAGGACATGGTGGAGGGTGAGGCCAAAACAGTTAGGGGACCCAGCTGGAGGAGGGGGGCTGGGAAAATGGTGGATTTTCCTTTCATGGGACCCGGTGTGAGAGGAATGCTGGGCTGGGAGTTAGCAAGCCTGGGTTTTCCAGGGCACTTTTTGTGTTTTTTTAGGAAAGCCCCTACACTTATTTTGGTCTTGGTTGCAATTAGACAGGAGGTTTCTAACTTTTCCTGGCATCGCACATCTATGATTCCTCTGGGGTCCCTAGACAGTTAGCTCCCCCTCTGTACCATGATGAGGTTCATTTGACTGATGGTTCTTTTCCCCCAGTTGGACTCATTTCCCTCCTAAATTTTGTGTGTTGAAGTTGGAAATAAAAAAATGAGTGAAGATGGATAATTAAAGCAAAGAAAAATGGTACATGACTGAATTCATTGTGAGCCAATAAAAATGACTGAAAACCTGCAGTAAGTTGATGTGTATTTATGATACTGCCTTTAGATACTGACCTACATTGTCTCTGAGGTCACTGGAGCCAAGCAGCACCTTGCATAATTGCTTGGGGGGTGTGTCATGTATCCTCCATGAGGATCAGTGGGGAGGGGCTTCCACAAAGTTGTCCCCTAAACCCAGTGAAGAGAGTAGTGGACACTTAGGCTGTACTTGTGAGGATTAATTCTGTGTCATCTTGGCTGGGTCCCAGGACCTCATGACATTGGGTTCAACATGACGTGGGAGGTGTCAGGGACAGTCTTCTTCCAGATGAGATTAACATGTGACTATAGACTGAGCAAAGCTTACTGCCCTCCCCAGTGGGTAGGTCTCATCAACAGAACAAAAGAGGGTGAGAGGAAGTTCCCTCTCTGCTTGTTTTTGAGCTGGGACATCGGTCTTCTGAACTTGAGATGGAACTACATCATCAGCCCTCCTGGGTCTCCAGTGTGCAGACTTGAGGTTGTGAACCAGCCAGCCTCTATGATCATGTGAGCCAACTCATCTATCTATCCTTTTATCTATCATGTATCTACCTACCTGTCATCTATCAGACAGATACCTATCAGGCAGATAGATATGTCGGTCTATCTATCTATCTATCTATGTATCTATCATCTACCTATCAATCTTCTACCTACCTGTGATCTATCTATCTATCTATCTATCATGTATCTATCTACCTACCTGTCATCTATCTTCCTATCAATCATTCATCCATCCATCCAATCTATCTATCCATATCTGGTCTGTCTCACTCTGCCTTCTCTGTTTTGACTAACACACCACTTCTGGAACTTGAGGGCAGAGAGGGGTTTGTATTTATTGTATTTATTGTATTTGCATGTGAGCACATACTCACATACTTAGGCACAATAACAAGTTCAGAAGAATTTAGCGGGGAGGGGAAGGTGAGTGGTTAGGGCAGAATCTCCAACAGAGGGACCTGGGATTTCCCTATGCGTCACCCATGCTGCTGCAAGGTATTGGCTTTATGGCATGGTAGAGAGCAATGGTGCTGTGAAAAGAACAAGAATTGATGAGTCAGACAGATCTAGGTTCGACTGTGGACTGTGTAAACTGGGTCAGGTCACTCTCCCCCTCTAAGCCTTGGTGTCTTTAGTGGTAAAATGGAGCTGATGGTATCTACTTTCCAGGGTTGTTGCAGTGGTTAAATTATGCAATGTATGTGAAACACCTGGAATGTAGTGGTTATTCTATAAAAGCTAGTTACCTACCACCTAGTCTAGAGCCTATCCAATCTTCTGGCTTCCCTTGGCCACTTTGGAAGAAGAATCATCTTGGGCCACACATAAAATACAATCACACTAGCAATAGCTGATGAGTTTTTAAAAATCACCAAAAAATCTCATGCTTTAAGAAAGTTTACAAGTTTGTGTCAGGCCGCATTCAAAGCCATCCTTAGGCAGCAGGTTGGACAAGCTTGGTTCAGTCACTCTCTCACTCACATATGCAGTATATGGAGTGCTGAGTTAAAATATAAGAACATGCATGGTAAGTGTCAAATGAACAATTGGGACTATACCTCCTGGTATGTTTTCTGTTCTATTCCTGGACCATGAGCTCTACGAGTGCAGCACTGAAGCAGTTACCTTTCCACTGTGTGTCCATATTCTTGAATGAGTGAGTGAATGAAGACACTGGAATTGTCAGGGAAGATTTTGGGGAGAAAGAAGATCTTGGTGTGACCACTGAAAGGTGGTAGCCCAGAGTCTGACCAGGAGGAAAGGGGATATGGGATGGGTAAAGGTTGCGGGGTGGTGCCTCGGTGCTGGGAGGGCATTGGAGGTTGGAGCCAGGAGAAAGCCAGGCTATGGAAAGGTGGGGAGAATGGCAGGGAGGGCAAGGTGGACCCAAAAGTCAAGGTCTTGAGTACTAAGTGACTAAGTTTGATTCTATTCTACAGTTATTGAGAACAAATGCACTGATGTGCTGTGAGCAAGGGAGAAAAAGTGTGTTTTGGGAAGAGTCATGTTTTAGAGGGAAGCAGGAAAGGGGATGTTGGCTGGGGTGATGGAGATAGCTGGGCCACCCATCTCCAGCTTGCTTGGGACTTATTTGCACAGTGACAGTGGAAGGGTGCCCTGGAGCTAGAGGAAAGGACAAGCCGTAATGCACAAGCACTTCTCAATAGCTTCCTGTTTTCTTTTGTCCCTTTGCACAAAGCAAGTCACTCATTCAGGCTCAGATTCAGATGGTGGAAAATTGGCTCCACTTCTTGATTGTGGAGGGACAAAGCCATCTGACAAAGGAGTGAGTGTCTAGGGAGGGGGTGAGCTGGGGGCTATTTTAAGTCTACTATCCTGGGCTAAGTACTGTAAGTATCAAAGACAGGGAAATAACGAAGACCAAGGTGGGAGAATCTCTATAGACAATTGCATAAAAAAGAAAAAAGAAAAAATGGTCTAGCTGGAAGATCAGAAATGCCACAGGTATCCACTTTCTGGAATACATGTCTAACTGCCATGCACCTTAAAATCTAATCGATTTACACTTTAACTTGGAGAGATTAACCCAGTAATTATCCAGGTTAGTTCAGGCAGGTATTTACCCAGCTCTCAGACATTGGCATCCAGAAAAACAAACTCAGGTGGATGCTTTTCTCTTTCCCTGGCTTTTTTTTTGGGGGGGGGGGTGTATTTTATTGTTTTTGACATAGACAGAGAGAGACAGAGAGAAGGGGGTTGGCCCAGAGCAGTCTCCACAGATGCCCATCACCATCATTCAACAGTTTTATTTCACACAGTTGGGCAGGCGACTGTGCAGGGCAGAAACCAGATGAGCCTTCCATATGAGAAGCACACCCCATGGGTCCCCCCGGTCCGAGACTTGGTCCTTGGACCCCAGAGCTGCAAAGAGAGTGCTCAATCTTCTGAGTCATCCCAGCTTCCCTTCCCTGGTTCGTTAGGGCTCTGAACATTTTAAATATAAAGGTGCACACTGAATTTAACCAGCTGGAAGTTATTCCTGGTATTTTATCAGGCTAAGGCAGCAGGAGCACCCTCTCAGAACAAGCCTCATGTTCTCAGAGTCCTTCCACTATCAACATGTCCCTACACAAGGCCTCACAGGCACACTATTTGGGGGCCGCAAGCATTTCAGGGATCATAAAAAAGTGTCTTGAAAAAAATTTTAACTCAACCACACCAAAAGATACTGCAAACCAAAATTAACATATATCATAAAAATTATTTGAAAGCACGTCCTAAGAATTCTCAAAGTTCCTGAGTTCTAGCGGTGGGAATTAAAGACAGAATAAATGGCCAGCTGACTGTCCTCAATTGAAACAGCCCCGAATAGCCTTATTGCTTGCCTTATATAGCAAAAGTTTACGTCTTTACAAGGAACAGGGAAAAACTAAGATATTTTAAAGTGTAAGACAGGTTACTCGTTAAATAAGAAATATAGTGTAAGCAGATGATTATGAGGAACAAGCAGACCCCTCCCCATATATTCTTGTTTACCCCCCACATTCTGGGTCATTAGTCAATTGGCACCAGCTGTCTGGCCTTCATGCGAATCTGCATGTATATATTTTGCCTATAGCTATTACAGGGGAGGGGTGAAGGGGAGGCCGAGGCCCTGCCATCAAGGCCCCAGGCAGGTCCTTCCTGGGAGATCCAGGGAGCTGAGGCCTTGCCATCAAGGCCCCTAGAAACCTTTCTGTTCAGGCTCCTGACTGGCTCCCAACAGGGCCTGACCTTCAAGGCCATCTATGCCTTCCAGGTGGGCAAACCCAAATCCTTTATCAGACCCAGAGAAGCCAGGTTTCAGGGCTTCCGCCCTTTTACCTACTTTGGCACGTGCAAGTCTTGGGGGTGGGGTGGGGGGAGGCTCCCTTGTGCCTCTGCCCGGGTGCTCCGTCAGGGACAGTAACTAACTGGAGTTTCCACAAGTGATTGACAGCTCCTGTGGGGGAACCAGGGCTTCAAGGGTGCGCCAGCCCGCCCACCGCCACTGTTTCACCCGCACAGGAGGGAGGGTCCCCGAGCCACCCCAGCCACATCCTCACTCGGTTTCCTGACAGGGTTCCGCCGCCGGCCGCCAGCCTCCCCTCCCTTGGGCAGCCTCAAGCCCTGCCCCACGACTCGAGGCCCCGCCCAGTTGGGCCAGGAGGCGGCCGCGGCGCGCTGCTCTGACGCAAGGCACCTGCAGCTGACGTCGGGCCCCGCCCCCGCAAGCGCGCCGCCCGCGTCTTCTCCTGAGGCACCGGCTCAGGCTGGGGCCATGGTCGTGGTCCCTTCTGTGACTCTTATCGCGGGCAGACTCTCGTCTGGGGCTAACGGAGCAGCCTCCCAGCCCCTCGGTCCAGCGGACAATGGCGCCTAGGCAGGGGTGAAGGAGGATGGAAGGGCAGGACTAGGTGTCGGCGTGGGAGCAGCACTTCCACGGCCAAGTGCGGGAGTCCACGGTGAGCTGTCCGCCAGCCCGCTCCCCTCTAGGCCTTTCTTCCGCGCTCCTCCCTGGCGGCCTCCCCGGTGTCACCTGCGCGGCTTACTGCCCTGGGCTTCTCCCCCACATGCCCCCGCCCCTCATCCCGGGCTCTGCGAGCCGTTGGGCGGACTCCCTTGTGGTCCCACGGGCAGCGCTGCTGTGCCACCTGCACCCTCCCGCACCCGCGCTCGTCCCAGACCGGTGGGTGGGGGGCAGCCTCGCCGCTCGGGGTGGTGGACGCCGGCACTGCCGGCTCGCGCGCCCATGCCCCGCGGCCTGGCCTGGCACTCAGCTGCACGTGCAGGTGCCCAGCTGGACCGTGTGCGCCTTGCCGGCGTCAGCGAGGACCAGGCGCGCTTTCTGTCTCTAATGGAAAGCGAGCGTCCGCAGTCTAGCTGAGGGTCTCGTCCAAGTTAGCACACGCCCTTCTGCCCCCCAGGTGCATTCAGTACGAAACCTTCTGTCTTGGGTGGGAAGACCCGCGGTTTCTGCGCCCAACCGGGCGAGCAGAGATCCACTGTACCCTGGAAGCAACTTCTTAAGGAAGCCATCCCTTCCACGAGGGGCCGTCTCAGGTTTGCGCTTGTGCAGCAGGTCAGGGAGCAGGCGTGACCTACGACATCAACTCAGGAGGTCCTGGGACACCTCAGATGGGGGTTGTGTGGAATTTCATAATGGTGGGCCACATCGGCTTTATATATTTGCATTTGCCCTGCCGTCTTCTCACTCCTCTCAGCCACACTCGTTTTGAGGTGAAAGCAATTCGGTTTAGCTTTGCCTAATTTGTGCAGTTCCTGATCTTGGAAATTGAGGACCACTTTGCCAAGTGGAGATAGAAAGCCCAAACTAGTGGAATTGGACACTTAATTAATTTTTTAAATTAAAGCTGGACCAAACAGAAAAGTGCATAATCGTACGTGTCCAGCTTGAAGCATTTCAGACTAAACACACCTGCGTCATCTTCAACCCAGGGATTGAGAAACAGACTATTACTAGCACCGCAGAGACCCATCCCTAATTCTGTCTAGTTACTCTGCTCCACCAAGTGGAACTCCTGTCTGCTCTTCAGTCGATTTGTTTTGCTTAGGATTTTTGTTTTGTTTTGTTTTGTTTTGTTTTGTTTTGACAGCGAGACAGAGACAGAGAGAATGGGGAGGGCCCAGAGCAGTCTCCATAGTTGTTCTGCATCAGTTTTCTACATGGTTTTGTTCCACACAGGTGGGCGGGGGCTGCACAGGGTGAGAGCTGTGCTGGGATCCTCCCGCATGGGGGGGCACACATCCCTCCATCCAAGGGGCAAGAAATGAACTGGGGGCCTCCTGCATGGGAAGCACACCCCAGTTCAGCATTTGGGTCCACACCACACGGGCCAGGATTCGATTCTCAGTCCCCAGGGCTGCAAAGTGAGCCCTGAACCCGTTGAGCCATCCCTGCGTCCCCCTTTTTTTCTTAGTTTTAATAGTTAAATAAATGGGAACTCCTAGTATGCATTCTTTTGAGTCTGGTTTCTTTAATTCAACAGTGTTTGTGAAATTACTTTTTATCGTATGTGGTTTTATTCATCATTAATGCTGTAGTGGTGTGATCATAGCACAATTTATTTTTAGTATATGTGCTGCTGAAGTAGGCACACAATTTATTTTTATTTTACTCTTGGCGGGTAACTCAGTCATTTCCAGATATGTACAAGAACATGTACATATTCTTGTACATGTCTCTTGGTGAACATGTGTATTCATTTCTGTTAGGTATATACCTAGCGATGCAGCTGCTAGATTTTAGGCTGTGCATTTGTTCATCTCTAGTAGGTACTTTCAACACAGTTTGCCAAAGTGGTTGTACCAGTTTAAACTCCCACCAGCTCTGTATGCGTGTGTGATTGCTTCCCATCTTTACAACACTAAGTATTTTATTTATTTATTTATTTAGTTAGTTAGTTAGTTTAGCTACTCTGTCTGGTGTATCCTGCTGTTTATTGCATGAAATATTTTATTTGCATTTTCCTGATAGTTAATGAATTTGAGCAACTTTTCATATGTTTATGAGTCATTTGGAAATCTTTGTGAAGTATCAAGTCTTTTTCCCGTTTTTAAATTTGTTTATCTTTTTATTTTTATTTTGTGTATGCCTATTCACTCACATAATATCTTGTGATGAGCAGAAATTCTTAGTTTTAATATAGTTCACTTTATCAAATCTTTTTTCTTTTATGGTTAGTGCCTTTCTGTGTTACATCCTGTGTCAGAAATCTTTGCTGCATGCAAAGCTATAAAGATGTTCTCTTGTCCTTTTCCCTAAATGCTTTGTTGACATGCTCTGCCTATTGAGATCTGCAGTTCCTCTGCAGCGCACTTCTGGTATATGCCATGTGGTAGGAGCCTACTGAGATCTGCAGTTCCTCTGAAGTTGTATGCCGTGTGGTAGGAGTCATATATTTCTTCACATGGGTGTCTCATTATTTCAGCACCACTTATGACCTTTGTCATAAATAAGGAAACTGTATATTTATGGGGTTTGATTTTGGGCTCTATGCTGTTCCATTGATTTGTTTGTTTATAGCTCTATTTTTAATTAATTAGGTATTATGTCATTTGGGTTGAGAAAGGGGCCCATGCTATAGTCTCCAGGAGCTTTATTACTTTTTTCTGTAACCCTGGAAACCACTCAGTTTAAGCACTGATTTTAGAGTTTCTTAATTCTAACCCCTTCACCCCTTCTTCCTCTGGAGAAGCACCCCTGGGTGGGGAGTGTACTCCATCCTCCACAGAAACAAAGCACACAGGGATCAAGTGTGGTGAGTTCTAGTCTTTGGCATGCCTTCCTTAAATTATCCATATTTTAAGTGAACACAAACACTTGATTTTTCTTTAGGATTTGTTGCCAATTTTAATTATTCAATTCTTTGGTTTTTCCATATACTGCTATAATTTTTGTTTAACTTTTTTATTAGGATAAAATATACATACTATACAACTTACCATTTTTCAGTGCCAAATTCGGGGGTATGTAGTAAATTCACATTGTTGTGTAAACATCACCACTATACATCTCCAGTATTATTTTGTATTTTGTATTTTCATTGTCAGAGCCTGTACCTCTTATGTACCTGCCTTC
>PVKE010051539.1:0-10608 GCA_004027555.1 Craseonycteris thonglongyai | reverse complement strand
CCCGTCCCCTCCACGGTCCTCGTTCCCCCGGCCCGTCCCCTCCACGGTCCTCGTTCCCCCGGCCCGTCCCCTCCACGGTCCTCGTTCCCCAGCTCGTTCCCTCCTCCGTCCCCGCCCGGCCCTACCTCCTGGCGGGCAGCGGCTCAGCCGGCTCCGAGGCACAGATCGGGGGCGCCCGGGCGGGCGGGGGCTGCAGGCGGCGAGGGCCCGGGGCGCCATGGCCAGCAGCCCTCGCCCTGGTATCTGCCGGGCCGGTCCCGGCGGCCGCAGAGCCGCGCGCGCTGCGCTCGCGCCCCCGCCGCCGCGAGGGGAGGGAAGGCCGGCCCGCGGCCCGATCCTCTCGGCGGCCGCTCCCCCGGCGCGGCTCCAGTGAGCTCATCCGCAGCTGGCGGGCGCCCGGCCCGTTGCCACGGCAACGCCTCTCCCAGGGCCGCGCGGCCCCGAGCAGCTCCAGTAAACAGGACCTTCTGCCGGACTCTTCCTCTCGCCTCTTTTTGGGGGGTGGGGAAATGGGCGGCGTAACCCTTTCTTTGCTGGAGACCATCGAGTGGCTTTCGCCACGTCCCCCAGGCCCAGGACTCACCGGCGCGGTGCGTCCCGCCGCAGGCCGAGACCTTGGGATAGACGCTCGGAGGTGGGGGCGACCCCCTGCCTTCGTTCACTCCAGTCGCTGGAAGCGTTTGTGGGGGCGGGGCGCCCCAGGCACCGCTTTGTCCCCTGCAGCTTGCAGTCTGGCTCGGACACCGACAACCATGCAATGAAGCCTAGGGGCCCGGAGCGCGGGGCACCACGACTCCGGGAGAGGGGTCAGGAAAAGCTCCCCGAGGACGAAGGACTTTATAGTGCCCGCTACCCCACTTACGAAGAACAAACGATAAAGGAACACAGATCGCAGGATTTAAAACTGCCAAATAAGAAGTACATGTAGACGTCGTTGAGTGCTGTGAGCATTTTACGCTGAGGACAGTGGGGGCGGGGGGAACGGAAGGTCTGTGAACAGAGCTCCCTGATGAAAGGGAGCCGGGCCTGGCAGTGGTGATTGACGGGTGTGGAGGCTCCACGCCCGTCTCTATACCAGGAGGAAAAGGATTCTTTCGCTCAGGGGCCCCTAGAAGGAGGGGCCTAACGCCTAGGCGAGGGGGAAGGGGAGGGTGAGAGAGGCTTAGCCTACTAATCCACAAAAGGGGTGTGGGGGGGGAGGAGGAAGTACTGCAGAACACGGCGAACATTAGATACTGCCTCGATTTGAGGGACTTAGAGAACAGTAACGGGGAAAAAAAAGCTCTCTCCTTAGCAGAGGGTTTTGCTCCTTCTGTCAGATCTTTGAAGCTTGTCTAAGGCTTGCTAAAGCTCCTTAAACCCTTTCAGTGCCCTGCCCATTTCACCTAACCTCAGTCAACTTTTAGAAAACAAATTTGCAGGGTGCAAGCATTTTTTAAAAAGTGTAAGGGGAAGCCGGGATGGCTCAGTGGGTTGAGCGCTCACTTTGCAGCCCTGGGGACCGAGGATCGAATCCCGGCCCCGGCCTGTGCGGAACCATGTGCTGAACTGGGGAGTGCCCCCAGTTCAGTTCTCTGTCTGTCTCTGTATCTCTCTCTCTCTCTCTCTCTCTCTCTCTCTCGCTCTCTCGCTCTCTCTCTGTCAAAAATAAATAAATATATTTTTAAAAAAAGTGTAAGCGTTTAAATGATTGTTTTCATCATTCAGTAAATTTTCACTTTCTACAAAAAGACCAGAGACTTGGCTTCTTGAGGGTTAATTACTCCCAGGATCCTGGGGTGTCAGGAAGCAAACTGGCAAAGTGGAGAAAATGGCAGATGGAGAACAACTAAGCTGAGAGCCCAGCTGGCTGCCTCCCCGCAACCCAATGCACAAAACAGGCCAGATGCCTGCGATTTTGTGGCTTCCAGATCGCCATCACATCTCAGGTAGGCAGGCCAGAGAGAAAACTGGGGAGCTCCTCAGCGGCAACTCCTAGGTGGACTGCCGCTCCTTCATGTGCTCCATCTTTGAGTTCTGCACGCTAGCTCATTTTAGAAAAAGATTCCGGGGGAAGCTGGGATGGCTCAGCGGGTTAAGCGCTCGCCTTGCAGCCCCAGAACCCGAGGATCAAATCCTGGCCCAGGAGGATCCATACACTGAACTGGGGTGTGCCCCCAGTTCAGTTCTTGCCGGGGCCTATGTGGGAGGCTCCTGGCCCAGTTCCTGCCCTGTGCAGCCCCGTGCCCACCTGTGGAGTGAGACTATATGGAAAACGAATGCTGTCAACTATGGAGACTGCTCTGGGCCCTCCCCCTTCTCTCTGTCTGTTGCTCTCTCTGTCAAAAAACAAAACAAATCTTAAAAAAAAAAGAAAAATATTCCGGCTTCAGTTCATCAGGTCAGACTCTGATGAGCAATGCGTGTGCCCGTGCTTTGCAAGTTTCCATTCCTGCCTGGCTGGTCGGGCCCCAAGCCCAGCACTCCTCGGGACTGGCTACTCCTCTGGGTCATCCAATGGCTCTGTGGCCATGGCAGAGGGCCCACAAATGGCTCCCTTCCCTCCTCTCCTCTATGGCCCTGTTCCTGCTGATTTCCCAGAGCTGTCCCAACTGGTGCTACCCCCTGGTCCTTCCCAAGCCCTGGCTGCCCAGCTCTAGAGGGCAGGGTAGCCCTCCAAAGTGGGGGCTGTGCACTGGAGCCTGTAGACCCCCCCCGCCCCCCCACACACCCCGGGCCGTCCTTCAGCTTCCAGTTGAGGAGCCCGGGCTCTGTGTGGGAAGGCCAAATCTGGCTCTGGAGCAAGTTACTTCTTCTCTAACCCTCAGTGTCTAGGTCTGCAAGGTGGGCATAGAAACCACTATACCTGACTTCATGGTGTTGTGGGAATTAAAGCACATTGTCAAGTTAAAGGGTGTTGTCCTGGGCCTGGCTGTGGGAGCGCGCTCTGGGCTATCTTCTGCGTTGTTACTAAATGTCTTTTCGTTCCAGGTAGGATCACAAGGGTGCTCAGGGTTCAAGATGGGGGAGCAGGCAGGTTTTCTTCTCCCCCGCTGGAGCTGGAGTTGAGCTTCCCCCTCCCCTCCCCTCCCCATTTTAGATCCAGGGTCTCTGCCAGAGCCTGGACAGCGGCACTGAGCCCACTTTGTGTCCGCTACCAGCCAAGACACAGCCGGGATAGGAGAGGTCTAGCCTGGGTAGGGCAGGGCGAGAGCCTGGGAAGGAGCCTCTGAACATCTCCCCTCGAGACACTGTTTAATTTCCACTTAAATTCCTTTTAGACGCTAAATATTCACTGAGCATCTTTTCAGTCCCAGGTACCTTACATATGTCATGTCATGTCATCCTCCCCACACGCCTGAGCAATGAAATATTATCCCCATTTTATGGATAGGAAATCCAAGTTCCAGAAAGTTATGTGCCATATTTGAGGACACACAGGCCCAGCCTTTCTGGCTCACCACCTTCTTTTTGTTACATCAGGTTGTCCGAGAGCAGTGACTGTGCCCAGGGCCATCCCCTCACTCTGGAAGGCTATTTCTGGACCAGCATTCAATCAATCCGTTCTGGTTATGCGCCCTCCTCTGGAAGGCGCAGGCAGTGCAGCTCCTTGTGGCGTCTCTGACTCCCACCCCACCCCTGGAGATAAGATACCCGGGTTTGGGTCACTGTTATCCATTCCTTCTCAGACCCTTGATAGCAACCCGCTTCAGTCTCATTGCCTGTCAGTGAGTGTGTAGTTGAAAGGTATGCACACAGTAGATGCTGGTTGAGGAGGTGGGTTATTTTATTATTATTTTATCCAGAAAGCTGACATGGAGAGAGGAATTGTTCATCTATGCTTAACCCATAGCATTTGGATGAGGTAGAGCAAGGAAGAGACTTATTTTAGCAGAGAAAAGTCACCTTGATATGCCCATGGCTGAGATCCTCCTCATCCCTCCCTGACCGTGGAGCTGAGTCCATGGAGTCAGGGGGACCAGCAGCAGGGCTCCCCTCCAGTCTTCGGACCTCCTACGTGCTCCCTCCTCAGGAGGCTGGCTTCTTCCTGCCACTCTTCTTCCAGCGCTAGTCCCATCCTTGGCCCAGTCTCTCTGCCTAGAGAGGCTGGACATGAGTTCCTTCCCCTCCCACCACAACCCTCCACTGGCTCCCTCTGAGGAAACAAGACCAAGCCAAGAATCCCACACAAACCTCAAACCCAGCCTTGGTTTGTTCTTGGTCCCAATCGAAAGTCATCCAGGGGGTGTGGGATGGAAGGGGAAGGGAGAGGGAAGATAAGGCCACCCAAGGGAAAGGGAGCCGAGCCCAGACTGAGGGCTTCAGGGCTTCTTCTTCCTCCCTTGGCTTTCAAGGACCTGTCTATGGCTGTGATTACTTTCCCCTCTTTGCCTCTCTAGGGGGCGTTAGTTCTGCCTTCTACCTGCTGTGCTGGGGCTGGGACAGGGCAGCTGTGGGAGTCCACTAGGGGGAGCTGTGGACTAGGTGGCATTTATCACCATAGACCTTTGACATTTATCAGGGTATCACTGGAAATCTCAAAGGAACACCAGATTGGCAAACACCACAGTAACATCAAATTTTTGTCTAAAAACAATCTGTTTCAATTCTATGCCCCTACCTTACTTTGGAGGGGCTGTTTGTTTTTTTTTAACAAAGAATTAAAGTGTTCACAATTTTATAAGGATTGGGGTGTTTATGACAAAAGCAGAGACAAAGTCATGACATCCTGCAGCATTCACCACTTGGCAAGTCTCAAGTGTTAGGCCTTCAATGCCAATACCGCTCTATACTTATATACTTTTCTGTTCCTTTTGGGAGACCTAATGGAATATTAAGGAAGAGAACAAGACTGTGGTGATTTAGATTCTTTTCCTGAGGCACACATTTCTGTGTCTAAGCAGTTCTAGCTCTTCGCGTTCACTGTGATTCCAGGACACAATAGGGCAACTCTGGACCATGCTGACCGCCCCCACCCCCGTCCTCCCCCCACCCCCCAACGTTGCTTCTTAGAGCCTTTCCTGCTTATTTCCTGGCCACCTAGACAAGCTCCTCAGGCCTGAGGTGGGGAGTAAGAATCCTCTTCAACATTTTCATCACACAACTTCAAAGCTTGCAGGCTTAGCCCCCTGCTGACATCCTCCCAGGCCCTGACCTTAGCCTTAGACCTCCAAATGACTGGAAATCCCTGCCCTGCCTCTCAGAGGTCACACTTTGTTTTGGGGAACAAGTTTCTGGAAGGCTCTATTATCTGACCCACTTCCTAAATCCTCAGGCCAAATTACAGCGAAATAAAAATCACTGGCCAAAGGCAAGCCAGGTGACATCTGACTGCCCTAGATAGATAGCAGTGTGACCTTGGGCAAGACAGCTCCCCTTTGTGGGTCTCAGGTTCTTGGGAAGATGGGACCAGATGGCCCACAGGCCCCTCCCAGCTCCCTACCTTCTCAAATAGGCAGAGAAAGCAAAGAGACAGACAAAGGGCCGCGGTTCAGCACAAGGGTTTGCACAGGCCAGGGCTGGGAATTGAACCCCGGACCCCACAACGTTTTGCAAGGCAAGCCCTCAAGCGCTGAGCAAGCCTGGCATCCCAGCAAGGTCTTGGAACAAGTAATTGCCCTGCTTGGCATCTGCTATGTAACAAGGTTGCATAAGAGATGCTAAAATCGCTGTTATTTGGATCATATGAAAAGATAAGCACTAAGGGGCCTTTGCCCCCCCCCCCCCCCCCCCCCCAATTCCTTCACAGTCCGGTCTGGGAACCCAGAGGAAGCTTCGCGTCACAAGCAAACGGCGTCGCCTAGTGGTAATAGAGTTAACAACACCATCAGGAACAGCTCCAAGAAAGGGAAACTATTAATAATTAGCGGGCTTCCACTGTGAAGAAGATACTGGAGGGTGGGTGGGGGGTGAAGACGGCCTAAATGAGGACAGAGACTATTTATTCAGAGCTTTCTACAGCAAGGGAGTCAGCCACCATCCTTGCATTTAGCAGACACAAGTACAAGTGGAGACTTAAATGCGAGTGGGAAAGGTGTATAGAGAAATAAGGTTTCAGGGGTGCCCCAATTGCAGGTTGTTGGCACAAAAGAGCTGGAGGCTGGGGCGTCTTGTATGATTGGTTTGAAAAGGATTTGTGGCTTTCCCTGGCTGGGTCCCAAGCTGGAAGTAGGGGTGAAAATTAGAGAAGCTGGCAGTCATTGACCAAGTCCTGGGCTGTTCTGGGCTCATTGCTAGAGGCTGTGGGTCACAGTTCTATTGCTATGTATATGGTCTGGCCAGTATCTGTTTGTATACTGCCTAATATTAATTCACTAATTATTCTAAATGTACTCTTGCTGCTACTAATCCTGAAACAGATTGCATAAAGTTACTCGTGTGAAAAGCAGCTTGACTACAAATCAACAGCTGTGATTTTTAAAAAAGATTAAATTTTTTTTTTTTTTTTTTTAATGGGGAAGCCGGGATGGCTCAGTGGGTTAGGAGCTCACTTTGCAGCGCAGGGGACCAGGGATCGAATCCCGGCCCCGGCCTGTGCGGAACCATATGCTGAACTGGGAGCTCCCCTAGTTCAGTTCTCTCTCTGCCTCTGTATCTCTCTCTCTCTCTCTCCTCTGTCAAAATAAATAAATAAATAAAATATATATAAAAAAAAAGATTAATTTTTTTTTAAATTTATTTTATTGTTTTAGACAGAGAGAGACAGAGAGAAGGGGGAGGATCAAGAGCAGTCTCCATAGTTGTACATCATCAGTTTTTGACATGGTTTCATTCCACACAGGTGGGTGGGGTCCGTGCAGGGTGGAAACAGGGCTGGGGGCCTCCTGCATGGCATGGGAAGCCCACCCCAGTTCAGCATATGGGTCTACACAGGCTGGTGCTGGGATTTGATTCTTGGTTCCTGAGGCTGCAAATCGAGTGCTTAACTTGCTGAGCCATTCTGGCTTGCCCTTAAAAATTAATTTTATTGTTTGAGAGAAGCGAGAGAGAAACAGAGAAGAGGAAAGGTCCTAGAGCAGTCTCCTGGGCCCAGCTCTTGGGTGACTTGGATGGATGCTAAAGTTGTGTTGTGCTCCCAGATCGCGATCCCGACGGCAACCAAGACACCAACTCCGATGCAAGTACAAAGAGGTTTTATTGATACAAGCTCCAGCCGCGTGCATCCGTCCCCCAGTGCAACTAGGAGAGAACGGCCCGAGCCGCAAGCAGGGGAATTTAAAGGAGAAAACCGCAAGCGTGTGGGGTGATTGGCTGAGGATAATCGTATCAGGGAGTGGAGCAAGGAGCAGAAGTTGGGCGAGGGAGTTTCGTTCCTCCCTGATAAGAGAAGAGAGACTTGTTTCTCTCTCCTGGGGCCTTTGAGCCTCGCCTTCCCTGAGATGACAGCCAATTTCACAAAATGGAGTCCCAATTTACAAAATGGAGTCTCTTAGGTTTCACAGTTGAGAGCCACGGCTTTAGATGAATTTGTAGGGTGCCACAAAGGCCATGAGTCAGACCTTCCACAACATTCCCCCCAAATGTGAAAATATATCTGTCATATCAAGTAGCAAGAAAAACTGCTTTTATTTATCTAGATCAGGGGGTGTCAAACTCAATTAAAGCACAGGCCATTTGGTGCAACAGGCAAGATTCACACGGGCCACATCACACTTACAAACATCGCTGGAACTGAGTCAGCGCGTTTATACACGCCCACAGGCCCCCAGGAAAGGCACTGGGCCACGTGTACACTCGTCTTCAGTAGTTAAAGGGTTAACGAGGGAATTGTGTGCACGGTATTGCCTCAATCTCCCCTAAGCACTATTTTCTTCATAACAATTTTTTCTATTTTCATTTTATTTCAGAGCATTGTGGGCCACAAAAAATTACCTCGGGGGCTGCATGCGGCCTATGGGCCACCAGTTTGACACAATCTGATCTAGATAATATAAATAACAATATTTGCCAACATTTGGTGCTAAGATGTCACACAGATTCTGGTTTACTATTTTTAACAACTTTGAGAGGCAGGTACTATTCTGGCCTCCTTTTGACAAGTGAAGAATGGGGACTCTGAGAGGAGAGGTAACTTGTCCCCAAGGTTATACAGGTTACACAGACCCGGGAATTGAAGCCAGGCTTATTTAGATCCAGCATTTTGCTCTTAACAGTATTAATTGCTAGAATCATAAATGCAAGTCTAGAGAATTTGAACAATTTTAGTGAGACTCCCTTCCCCAATTAGCTTAAGGAGAAACAGAGGTCCCCAGAGCCTTGGCTGAGGTCACATTGTTAGCTCCTACTTAGCAGGCCAGGGCCCAGGGCCTCTGGTTTCACAAGTCCTCAGTAAGCCTGTTGGTGAAATCAGAGGTACACAGAATATTTCACACACCTTTGGGACACAGTGGGCAAATAAATCAGGAAGAAGTTGGGAAGGGGATAAGTAATGGCTGGCCAAATGTGGAACCAGTGGTGGCAAGGAAAGGAGTCTGCAGACTTCACTGGAAATGGGAAATAGATTCTTAGTTAACAACGCAGGAGTAGCCAAGAGCAACTCCCCGTTTCTGTCTGTATCAGCAATTCTCAGGTACTCCTTAGGGCTAGGGAGTGGCAGTCACACTTCCAGCAACAGGAACCACATGGGGACATGGGCTATGTCCCTGTGTATCTCTCCCCAGGGCTTCTTCCACTTGCAAGGTCCACACACCACCGCTGGGCAGGCTTCCACAGAAGCCTCTCACCTGTATGCAGATAAAGGGTCATGTGTGGAGGTGACTGTGGTACTGCAGCAGCCTCATAAACCCCATAGGCAGAGCAGAGGACCACTGCGCCTGCCCTGGATGTGCTGGTTTATTTCCAAGCTCCATTTTTCTCAGCCCTGCTCTCTAAAGCCATCTGACCTTCCTTGGTTCTTCAAGGGTTAAAAACAAAACAAAATAAGACCCCCCCCAAACAAAACAAAACAAAAACACCTAACAACCTTACACCAAACTCTTTCCTATTTGAAGGCTTTATTCTTTGGTTCTGAAGACCCTCCCACCCCAAGGCCTCCCTTCTCCAAAGTAGTAACATCCTGTTGGCCCTCCTGATTCATTGCTTTCATGTCTCTTGCCACACTCTGAAATTGCACATCATGTGTTCCCCTATGTGGTCTCCCTCATAAGTGCTCAGCCTGTAAGGGAGGATGTGTTGCCAGGTCTCCAGAGCCCAGCACAGTACTTGGCTCAATACCTATTACTAAGCCTCTGTAAGTGTTAGATTCGTCATAAGAAATACGAATACTATGGGGCTCAACAAGTATGGGTTGAATGAATGAACATGGCCTTTCAGGAGCCACTCTCCAAGGTCTAAACACTTCCCCAAATCGGTGCAGCCTGAGACTCCACACCGCAGTCCAAGGCAACCTCTACCCCTCAACCCCAGTCCCAACCCCCTGAACTAAAAACCCGGTCTGTGTTCAGCACCGGTTTGCAATTCACAGCGCGTTTTAGCGTTTCCGCGCTTCCACACGCTTTGAAGGAGAACTACATAGATGTCAGTGCAGAGAGGAAGCACGCGGGGAAGGGGAGAGGCGTGTTTGCGACTTGTGTTATATCTGTATTTGTAAGGTGACCAACCGTCCTCCTTTAGGGAGGACAGTCCTCCTTTGGGAAGTTCTGTCCTCCCTCGAAAAGTGTCCTCCTTTACCATATGTAATACTAGATGTCCTCCTTTTCTTTCTTTTTTTTTTGGTTTTGCAATCAAATTTTTTTTTTATTGTTAAATTTATTGGGATGACATTGATTGGTAACAATTAGTTTCCGGATGTAAAAGTCCACATCACAGCACCTAGGCTTCGCATTATGTGCTCACCACCCAGAATCAGCTGTCCTCCTTTTCATTGGAAAAACGTTGGTCACCTTCATATTTGGTTTTGTGTTTTTTTTGTTGTTGTTTGTTTGTTTTTAATATATTTTTATTTATTTATTTATTTAGACAGAGAGAGATACAGAGACAGAGACAGACAGAGAACTGAACTGAGGGAGCTCTCAGCTCAGCATATGGTTCCGCAAGGGCCGGGGCCGGGACTCGATCCCTGGTCCCTGGCGCTGCAAAGTGAGCACCTAACCCACTGAGCCATCCCGGCTTCCCCCACCTTCATATTTGGGACCCAGGACCCGAGGACCAGGGGCTCCGCAGCGGCAGGCGCGCCGCGTTCGCTTTAAGGGGACGTCTTTCCGGGGCGCTCCCGGGAAACTCGGGCCGCGAGGCCCGTGCGCCAGGCCCTCGTACCCTCCTCCCCGACCCTCGGCGGCACCCCCACCCCACCCCCTGCTCCGGTGCTCGGCGGAGGCCGGGACTCCGCGGCGATCCCGCGCCACCGCGCGGTGACCCTGCGGCCGCCAAGTCCCGTCTCCGCCCGCGGGCCCGCTTCGCTCAGTCGCGGCCCCGCCCCGGGCCTGCCTTGCCGTCCGGCTTGGCCCCGCCCCGGGCCTGCCTTGGCGTCCGGCTTGGCCCCGCCCCGGGCCTGCCTTGGCGTCCGGCTTGGCCCCGCCCCGGGCCTGCCTTGGCGTCCGGCTTGGCCCCGCCCCGGGCCTGCCTTGGCGTCCGGCTTGGCCCCGCCCCGGGCCTGCCTTGGCGTCCGGCTTGGCCCCGCCCCGGGCCTGC
>PVKE010051538.1:0-10612 GCA_004027555.1 Craseonycteris thonglongyai | reverse complement strand
GGCGAGAAGCTCAGGCTTTCTCCCCTCTAATTGCATCTTTGAGCCAGCCGGGCTTGGCAGAGTCTGGTCCGGCAGCCGCACTAGGCTGGTGGCTCTGCAGGGTCTCAAAGCCTGCTGGATTCACTGTAAGCACATCTAATGCAGCTGTTTCCCTCACTCCGAGAGCCCTGTCTTCAAAAGGTGCTCCCTCACAGTCAACTCTAGGAGCTCAGTTGTGTCTCCTCTGTGAATCAGAGGTGCCGAGCTGCTGTGGGCTGGTGCTCTGCTCTCTTCCCGCCCACCCAGTAAGTACGGCCACGCTGCTCTGCAGTCCCTGCTCCACCTCAGGCTCCGTGATCTAATTAGGGCACATGTGCTGTCCCTTGAGTTCTGATGTTAAATTCTCCATAATCCTGTGGGGCTTCCACGCTCCTTAGATCTTGGCTTCCAGCACGCCCTCAGTCTACCTCCACTTTGACTGTAGTCCACCAATCTCCCTTTGTTTTTGCCAGCCCTGGGCTGTGCTCCACATCCATGTCCCCAAACTGCTCCTTCCCTTTTCCTCTCCCACTCTCCCCTTTTTTCTCTAACCTTTGGGTGTTGTTCTATGTTGTGTGGTTCTCTCAGTTGAGTGTTCTTCTTAGGGTTTCTCCTGTGGATTCCCCTTTGTTCCTAAGTCCCTTCCCAGGTAGGTATTGGGGTTCGCCTCTCATGCCGCCATCTTTTTTTTGTGAAATCATATTAAAAGTACTATTTTGAAAATAGATTGGCACATGATGAATGCAAGTCTATGCTTCATCCTTCTGAGAACAATTTGATAGTTTCTTGATCTCATTTCTTTAGGAAATCAGTGGATGTGCTTTACAAAAGGTCAACTCTGACCTTTCATCTACTATCACACCATAATTTTCAAATCAATAGGATATTTCTATATTACAGCGCTAGTCTCACTTTAAATAAACATGACTAAACATAAACTTCTCTCCTACATGATTCCTCCACACCCTGGCAGAACAACATTTGTTTCTCAACAATTCCATTTCTATCTACCATTCCACTGTCTCAGATATCAGATTTTCTTAAAAATAATTAACTGTAACTCTAATTCCCCTCAACAGATCTAACTAATGTCCCCAAACTCTGCTTGGATGTCCTATTCTGAGAAAATCTCTCTTCTTATTATGACTCCTCTAGTTATTTCACTATGTCTCTTCATCTTGACTGATACATGCTTATTAGGAGGGTTGTTTTCAAGTCGCACCATTTATTTACTTCTTAAACTACTGCAAACTGGCTTCTGTCCCTATCATCACATGTAATAGCAAAATTCAATGGAAAAAAAATGTTGTTCTTATCCAACTGGGCCTTTTTACTTAACACTTTTATTAGTTCTTCCTCTTAAAGATTTGGTACTTATTTATTTTAATGACACATTAGGCTTTGGTTCTATTGGTATTCCTCTAACCATCCTTTTCCTTATATTGTATGTATGAATTGGATAGGGTCCAAGAGGGCTTATTTACATCTACTTACTTCTTTTGCTGATCTCCAGAGTTGTGGCTTTGGCTCACAGGGCTAAGGAAAATAGGTCATCCAATTTTGGGGAGCAAAGCAACATTGATAAACAAAACAAAACAAAAAAAAATAAAAATGTTTAGAGGTTTTAGAGCATATGATGCCTTTAGGAAAGGTTTGGTAGATTGGAAGATGAATGTAGAGGGTGTATCTGTGGATAAAACTAAAAATGTGGATTGAAGTCAGATTGTGGGAAATCTTGAAAAGGGTTTGAACTTTATATAGAATGTTTGCAGTTCCACTGGTAGATTTCAAGCAGTGAAGTATTAAAAGTTGTGTTTGAATTATAAAAAGACTATGCTGTTCAAAATTTGGGGGAAAATTGAAATTGTGTAAAATGAGAAATAGAGACAATCTGGTGGATTATTTTAAAACCCTAGAAGATTGATGATATAACCTGGAACTTTGTCAATGACATGAGGAGAATGAGATAGATTTAATAGCTATTTTGGTTGTGGAATTGACAAAACTTGATGATCAATCAGATATGGAGTGGGTTGGAGAGAGATATCATCTGAGGAATGCTCTCACAGGTGAGTGATACTGGAATAAGGGAGAGTAGATAACATTTTTGAAAGATGATGCATTCAGTGTTGGTAGTGATTATCAATTGCCTGAATGGCACTCAGATGAAATTGTTCAGGAAGCATGAAGAAAATTCATATAGTAATAAGGTGATTATCCTGGTAGAGATTTTTCAAAGGGAAAATAATTGATATATAGGTAGCAATTAAAGTTATGATTATAGAGGAGGGGTAGAATGAGAAAACAAGTTTGCTCTGTTTATAGTAAGAAACCCCTCAAACCACAATGATTTACAATTACAAAGATTTACTACTCTCTTTTGCTACATGATTATTGTGGGTGGGCTTTGACTCTGTTCTTATTTATGGGACATAGTCTTCCTGTACAATTCATCTATGGAACAAAAAGAATGTGATGAAGCATGAATGAGTCCTTATGGCTTCTGCCTGTAGCATATAAAACTTCTCACATTCCCTTGTCAAATCAAGTCACACACAAATCTGGGCTTCTGAGATGAGGGGAAGTATAATCCTCTGCAAGGAAAGTAAAGCAGACACTTATTTGGTAAACAAAATTGAGATCTACCAGGTTTTTCAAGTCAGAATCCAAGAGAACATAGACATTTAAGTAGCTCTTGGAAAAAAGAAGCCCCTTTTAAAAAAGCTGAAAAGGTTGGTGAAAATATAAGTGAAAAACACAGATGAAGTATTTTCCTGAATCAAGAAAAAAAAATTTTTAGTGTCATTTCATTAGAAATTTTTTAATTTTGTACAACAGAGGTATATGCATTTGCTTTTCATCCCAATTATTTATAACTGGAGGTATATGAGGGTAAAATTTGTTATAATCTTAAACATTTCTTTTTATTGTTTTTTGTTGTTTTTGATTGTTTGTTTGTTTGTTTTTGACACAGAGAGAGAGAGAGAGAGAGAGAGAGAGAGAGAGAGATACATAGATACAGAGACAGAGAGAGAACTAAACTGGGGGCACTCCCCAGTTCAGCATATGGGTCTGCATGGGCCGGGGCCGGGATTTGATCCTCAGTCCCCAGGGCTTCAAAGTGAGTGCTTAACCCACTGAGCCATCCCGGCTTCCCCTTTAAACATTTCTTGCAGTGAAAGTACCCTGCAAGATGCATTGCCACAGGAGAATATGAAGAAAAGTGCAAAGTGAATGAATTAAGACAAGGTTTGGATATACTCTCATCTAAAGGTAGAAATATTTTCCAAATTTCTCTTCATAGTTAAAAGCTATGTTTTCCTATAACATTTGAGAATAATTTTAAATTTCTCATACTCCACATTGTTGAAGGCCTCAGAACTGGTGTTGTTATTTGCCCCTTCCACTTCTGGCAAAATGAAAGCTCTCACAGACGATGTAACTTTATATATATATACACTTTTTTTTCCCCATGAACTATGAGGTTTAGTTTTTTAGCATGTGAATAAAATACTAATTATTTTTCTATTATGAAGCACTGGGCAAACATCCAGCACTGAGACCTGAATTTGCTGCTAATAAAAAAACCAGTGAAACATTAGAAAGTGGGAGTGGTTCTTATTCTAAAATAAAATTCAAAATTAAGAGTCAGGATTTCAGATGTTAGTATATCCAAGCTCTCTGAAACATTAATTGGCCCTTGGTAACTCCACTGAATTTTAATAAATTAACTCATGAATTAATGGTTTGTGCATCAGAAAATTATATTGAGTCTCTATGGAAATCAACTGTGAATAAAAGCTACAAGGCCCTCCCCTTGTAGAACTTACATTAAACTTGAGAAAACATATATTAATAAATGAATTGTACAATTAATAATAGAGTTATATTAGTGCTAAGTGTTAGGAAGGAGAGATAATTTCTAAAGATAATTTGACCCAGACTGGTTTCTTTGAGAAAATGCCCTAGTGTGGACAGTTAAAAGAATAGAGGCAATGGATAGGTTAAGAAGCTTTGCAGGCAGAGGGGATAGGAACTAGGAAAGTAAAGAAAGCAGAGTTGCCAAGAGGATTTGAAAAAGTCTAGTCTATGACAGAAGTGTGGGGAAGACGTTCATTGGCTTTAGGTGTACTTTATCGACAGATTCTGGAGGACTTTGTAATTCACTGTAATGAGTTTGCATTTTATTTCAAGGACCAGGAAAGTCTTCTTTTTCTTTTTTTAGACAGTCATGTTTGTGTCTTCAATAGCTTATTCTGGTGGCTGTGAGGAGAATAAATTAACAAGAGAAGGGAATGGGTATGACATAATTTGCCACAGTTCAGGTGAGAGATCATGGTGGCTAGGAATGAAAATGGAAAAATAGGGATGGAATCCAGAGGTATAATAAAAATAAAGTCCAATGGGATCCATAATAGATTAGATACCGGTAGATGTGGAAAATGAAGTTCTAAGAAGGATAGATCGAGGGTGACTACAAAGTTTCTGGATTATAGAGTCTGGCAGAAGTAATACCCCTTTTCATGAGCTGGTAATCTATACCAAACCTTTTAATACAAAATCTTAAACAGGTATAATTTTGTTATTCTATAAAAAAATTGTTACTACTGCTGAGCCCAGGTTAGAGTGTCCCTTTACTGAGAAGGAATGCTAGAGATAAACCAGGTTTATGAGTATTGACTTTGTATTGTTTACATGCAAAGGCATTACTATTGGAGATTATGGTCTTTAGGTAAGTACAATTTAACTCAGAAAAGAGATCTAGAAACTGCATCTGATTTTTTGATTCCTAAGGAAAATTAATTTATTATGAATATTTGTTCCATAGTATCAAGACAGCCATTCTTGACATATTATTATACAGACAGGATTTTGAGGGACTATTCAAATTGATTGGGTTATTGACTTTTGGGAATAGACTTTTTAAAATTAAGATGTTTGCTATCAACCACCTCTAAGTTTATCCATGGCATACAGTCATGATGATGATGATGATGATGATGATGATGATGATGATGATGGTGACGATGACGATGATAACGTAGTAGTCATTAAATCCTTACTGTGTGCTGGGCACCATTCTGCATGCTTGTGTACATTAATTCATTTATCTCCCAACAACCCTAGGTATTAATATTAACACTATTCTACAGATGAGTAAAATGAAGAATAAAATTCTTCCATACTTTCTTTACATAAAGAATAAAGAAAGAACCTACATTTGAATACAGAGAGTATAGGTATAGGATATAATCTCTTAAACACGTTCATATGGAATCAGACTGTAGTGAATTCTAGCAGCAGAGGCTAAAATAATTTTACTGGAAAAGGCAAAGTTCAAGGAATGGGTTGTGATTTTGGAAGAAATTATTCACAAAAAGCCAGTAGCTGCCTCATAAAGTATAATATTAAATCTGTTATTAAGGCTTATGTTTCTTAGAGTGAGTGGCCCTGAATGGAGAGGTTGGTGATGTTTATCCCCATGAGTTCTGTAAGGTTATACCCCCTAGGAATCTCTAGGTTAGGGGTTGAGATCTTCACATGTGGGAACTGTATTAAAAATTCATCTTTGCATTTCCAACATCTACAAGAGGGCTTGATGAATAACATATAAAGTGATGTCTAGTGGATAAATAAATGAATCTGATAGATACAAGTACAGTTTACCCTTGAACATCATGAATTTGATCTACTCAGGTCTACTTGGGTACAGATTTTTTTCAATAAATACTGTAAGTTTATTTTCTTTACCTTATGATTTTCTTAGCAAAGTGTTTTCTCCAGCATACCTTAATGTAAGATTACAGCATATAAGACATAACATAAAATATGTGTTATTTGACTGTTTATGTTATTGGTAAGGATTTTCTTGTCAAGAGTTGACTATCCTTAAATTAAGTTTTTGAGGAGTTAAAAGTTATAAGCAGATTTTAATTATTTGGGGGTCAGTGCCTCTAACTTCAGAGTTGTCCAAGGTTCAGCTATAGTTCTTAGGTATCTTGTTTTCTGGTAAGTTGTTGAGAAAAGAGATAAACTGTGTAGGGCTGAGGACAGAATTTTAGTTAGAGGTCTCTCAAATTATTCAGAATTCTCATCAGGTATAAATTAAGTAAATGGCAGACATAATAAACAATAACAAAACCTCAGGTTATGACAAGCTTGTGGTTGATTTCAAATATAGCTACAGACACTTTAACGATAGACAAAGGTCAAATTCACTGTAGAAGAACTCACAACACTTAATAATTATTTCTAGGTATTTTCTTTCCTAAATTCTTTAGTTAAACCTCATGTCATTTGTTGAGACACAAGAAAAGATGAGGTTATCATAAGTTTATAAAGGAGATAACTTGAACAAGCAGAGGAATTTTGGCATGTTTACTTATAGACTGAAGGAAGTCTAATTGAATCCCTTAATCTCATGAGACCATACCAGGATTTGAACTTTCTAGTTGACCATACTAATTCTGGAATAAAAGACACTTCCCACTGTCATGTGCAGTAAGAAAGCTATTATAATGCTCAGGCTTGGTACAACTTGGAGCTTACATGTTTACATGCTTCAGGCCTCTTCATTGATAAATATACTGGTTTACTTAATCCAGCATAGATTCCAGGGACTGTTGGATAGTGACTTCTGAGTTAATAGACACCTTGTAAGTTGTATGAGATGGCCAGCATTAATGTTAGAAACTATACATTTAGAATTATAATCTTGCAACACTAATTTTTTGAGAATATGAGAATTATATACTCTTTTTCTAGTGAGTTTTTTATTTAATTTGAATCTTTAATAAGAACAGAAGTACAAAACTTTTTTTAACACTTACCTTCTCGTATTAAAAGAACCTGTAGTTCTGAAAGAATTCTACCAAAGTTAGGAGATTGATTTTTACATACTACTCTGTGAGCCTCTTAAATGCTTTAATTTTCAGTGAAATCACATAATACAGTTGGTATGCTTATTTGATCTTTTTTGGGAAATAGATTTGCCTTTCTGCTGATACAGATTTATTGCTGTAACTTATCTTAAAGATTTATTTTTATTGTTTTTTACAGAGAGAGACAGAGAGAGACAGAGAAAAGGGTGAGGGCACAGAGCAGTCTCCATAGTTATATGTCATTAGTTATTGATATAGTTTCACTCTACAGGTGGATGCAGGGCTGCACAGGGCAGAAACTGGGCTAGGGGCCTCCCACGTGGGAAGCTCTCCTTAGCAAAACCAAACTTGGGGCACGCTGCAATACAGCAGGTCCCCACAGGCCTGGCTAGGATATGATCCTCAGACCCCAGGGCTACAAGGTGAGCGTCCAACCACTGAGTCATACCGGTATCCCTATAACTTATTTTAATTTCAATCATTTAAAAATTCAATGACTCATTGATTTTCTTATTGAAAACTTTCTATGGAAATTGTATAGTGTTTTGTTTAGGGTCCTAAAATAAATACTCTTTATAGGCAGAAATAAAGGAAAAGAAGAGAGAGACTGAAAAACAAATAAGTAATAAAGTATTCTTATTTTTCTAAACTTAATGTCCCTAAATACACATTAAATTGTATATTTTATTGAATGCCATGTTATATATCATAAATTTGTTTTTTATAGATGTTTAAAGAATGTTTCCTTTCTTCAATCTTGCATGTGTTGGATGTTGATTTTATCTTAAGGCCAATTATAATATGAGTAAATATATTTTATTATACAGGGTCCAGCAGAAGTAACACCCCCCTTTTTTAAATGTAGTATAATGTGCTTGAGTGTGATATTGTTATGTTACAGAATTACATGCTTATGATTTTGTAATAAAAGATTTGGTATAGATTACCAGCTCATTAAAAAGGGGTGTTACTTCTGCTGGACCCTGTATATTTTTGAAAAGAACACTAAAGTTGTTTTCAGGTCTTTTAAAAAGTAATATAGCAATTTCACGTATGGTTGAAGTATATGGAGTATTGGAGGAAAAAAGTGGGGAGATGAATTCTACAAGGGCTGTTCGGAAAAAATTATGTCTATTGTTAATATAATGAGACAGTTATGTGGCTGGGTTCTTTCTGGACAGCCCTTGTATAATTAAATTGACTTTAGGACTTGCTGGTCATTTGAATGATATTAAGGAAAGAAATGTGAGTTATGGGGATAGAGAATGATTCAAGATATTGATATTTTGATGTGTCATTTGCAATGAAATTGATATATTTCTCTAATATACTCATATCTTGCTCATATATCATATATTGATATGCCAAGAAACACCTCAGGTTCCATGATTATAATTTCTTATTTGTAGACTTAAATAGATAGAGACACATTTGCCTTATTATCCATTTGTATTTTTTCCAATTACTTTAAAATACATGGCTTAGGAGCTAACCAGAGCATTGATTGTTTCTTTTCTCTAGAAGCTATTTTTTTTTTAAATTAGGAGGAAAAAAAATGGGATGGAAAACAAAGCCAGTACCTGGAATCTGTGAATATTCCTGGTGCTAGATAACTTTAAGAAAAAAAAGTAAAATGTTTCAGAAATAAAGACCAACTTAACAAGAAAAAATTTACCTGGCAGTACTGTTTATCTTACCCATATAATGGCCTAGTTAGAAGTTTTGTTCCAACATCCAATTTATTTTAGCAGTACTTATATCCTGAATGGATTGGAAAAGTGGGTCGATTTTTCAGAAAGTCCTAAAAGTACATAAAGACTTAATGATTTGTTAAAATTCCACAGTCTTTTTAATTCACAAAGCCTTTTCCTCAGTTGGAAAGGGAGGAAGTCCTCACTACCTATTCATTTGTCAAAATTATAAGAAAACCTGTACATTGTCTGGAGCAATTGTAGAGAAAAAAGAAAACTGCTATTTATAGTGATGCAATTATAGGCCAAAGGATGACGTGTGAGACTTGGCTAAAAGGTGTATAGTTTTGCTTTAAATTGAGCAGTAGTTTTATTGTTGTTTTCCCTTTATAACACTGAGATCTACTGAGAAGTCAGACTGTGTTCTATCTGTGAGCTTGCAGAAAAATGGGGTAATTTTATTCAGAGCTGGCTATTTACTCTTGATAAAACCATCATTTTTAGCACATATAAATGTACTCTGAAAATTGAATGTCAGATTGCATGAGCACTTTTTCCAGTATTTTTTTTTTCTTTTAAAGAAAGAATGAGCAATATATTGGTGATGGAAAGAACTGACTCTGGGTTGTGAGCACACAACGCAACACATAGACAATGTAACATAGAATTATATACTTAGAACCTATGTAATTTTTATCAACCTATGTCACCCCAATAATTTAACAATTAATTTAAAAACATAAGCAAGAATGAAAAAAACAAAACAAAACAGTCTTTAAACTTTTGATATGAAGTAGCCTGAAAAAATGAAGGGTAGTGGATAGGGACAAGTTTCTGAAAACGAGAAAGAGATTGATGGCATCTATCCTAGTTTAGGATCCTCTGTAAGTGGATGCTAAATTGGAGATTCTCAAGCAAATGGCTTGATATAAGGTGCTGTTGGGACCAGTGTCTATGAGGGAGTGAGGGGAGCAGGACTGGGTAGGAGAGGAGCTGAACTACGCACAATTGGAGCAGAGGCTTTATCTGGCACAAGTGGGACTCTGGATCTGGGATAGCCCTGCAGAGGTGTCCCAAACCGAGATAAAGGGGTCAGGACATTTGATGCAGGCTGTCCCTGAGAAGAAGGTGTAACCTTGGGTGAGGCAGTGATCTTCTTCAGAAGGCAATTCAGCTAAGAGCTCTCAGCAGGTGTTAGTCTTTGCAGGTGGGGAAGGAGAGTTTGCCATTGAATAGGTCTCATATTGAGTGCCCTCCTCAAACTGTTTACTTATGTGAAAATGGGACATTTGAACCTGCAGAACCTAGAATTTTAGGAACTAGAGCAATATAAGTTCCTGGTCAGGGTCCTGAAGGGATGATACTGTATTGGAGTGCTGTGCTATAGCTGTCATAAGTTATAGTGTTCATCTCTTAATATCTCTGATTTTAGTAATGCCCCATGTATAACTTGAGATTTGCCATGCTGGGACTGTAAACCTGTAAATACCACAGAAATAAGGGCTTCTTTCTCTTTCTTGATAATAACTTGTGACACATTTGCCAGTGTCCCACTATATTCTGGGACCTGAGATTTGGCCTCTTGCTGAATATTTAGACATTCAGCATTTAGCACTGGTAGTATTATGGCTAAATTAGCCTTAGTGAGTGGTAGCCTATGCCAGGGGTGGCCAACAAGTCGATCGCGGTCGACCGGTTGATCGCGAGGCCAATTTTGGTCGATTGTCGATCGTTCGCAATGTCTGGGGTGGAATTCTGCGTACCATGGACTTTGAAGCGATTGTAGAAGACAAAACTTTCTAGCAATAGTTTAATGCATTCTGGGAATTTGCCAAGGTAATAAATTCCTAGAATTCTGACAGCCTGACACTGTGATCTCTGCCCACCCAGACAATACATTTTGACTTATGTGTTACACTTGTCACCGGATGCAACGCGTGAATGCAACAGTTACGACTCGACTCATCGAAGAACACAGTCAGTTAGCTTGAATATTTGGTAGTGTCATACGGTAGCTTCTTT
>PVKE010051537.1:0-10597 GCA_004027555.1 Craseonycteris thonglongyai | reverse complement strand
ATGGTGAGAGATCGCAGCTCACCTTCAGCCTTTTGCATGTGGTTTTCCAATTTTCCCAGCACCATTTACTGAAGAGGCTTTCTTTTCCCCATTGTATATTTTTTGATCCTTTATCAAAAATAATCTGTCCATAAATTTGTGGGTTTATTTCTGGGTTTTCAATTCTGTTCCATTGGTCCGTGGGTCTGTTTTTCTGCCAATACCACAAAGCGTTGACACTTGAGATCAATTGCAAAAGGTCAAGTGCAGAGAGAACCACATATACGTGGAGATTGAACAACATTTGATTACTGAGGCTTTGTAGTACAGATAAAAGTCAGGCAGTGAGATGCCCCCAGCTTTATCCTTTTTTCTTAAGATAGCTTTTGCGATTCATGGTCTTTTGTGGTTCCATACAAATTTGATGATTTTTAAAATCTATTTCTTGAAAGAATGACTGTGGGATTTTGATAGGAATGACATTGAATCTGTATATTGCTTTGGGGAGTATGGCCATTTTAACTATGTTAATTCTTCCAATCCATGAACATGGAATGTCTTTCCATTTCTTTGTGTCCTCTTTAATTTCTTTTAAGAGTGTCTTACAGTTTTCAGTGTATAAGTCCTTCACATTCTTTGTTAGATTTATTCCTAGGTATTTCATTTCTTTGTTTGCAATGGCAAAGGGAATGGATCTTCTCATCTCTCTTTCTGAAGTTTCGTTGGCATACAAAAATGCAGTTGATTTTGAGACATTGATTTTGTACCCTGCAACTCTACTGTATTTGTCTATTATTTGTAATAGAGTTCTGATAGAGTCTTTAAAGTTTTCTATGTACAGGATCAAGTCATCTGCAAAGAGTGACAGTTTAACTTCTTCTCTCCCGATTCTAATACCTTTTATTCCTTTCTCTTGTCTGATGGCTCTGGCTAGAACTTCTAGTACTATCTTGAACAGCAGTGGTGACAGGGGGCATCCCTGTCTTGTTCCTGATTTTAGGAAAATAGACTTCAGCTTTTCCCCACTCAGTATAATAGTTGCTGAGGGTTTGTCATATATGGCCTTAATTAAGTTGAGGTACTTCCTTTCAATTCCCATTTTATTCAGGGTTTTTATCATAAATGGGTGTTGTATCTTGTCAAATGCTTTTTCTGCATTGATTGAGATAATCATGTGGTTTTTATCCTTTGTTTGGTTTATGTGCTGGATTACATTGATTGATTTGCGAATGTTGAACCATCCTTGAGCCCCTGGGATGAATCCCACTTGGTCATGGTGAATAATCTTTTTAATACATTGTTGTATTCTGTTAGCTAAAATTTTATTTAAGATTTTTGCATCAGTGTTCATCAGTGAGATTGGCCGATAGGTTTCCTTTTTGGTATTGTATTTCCCAGGTTTTGGTATTAGGGTGATATTAGCTTCATAGAGTTCGGTAGTACTGCCTCCTCTTGAATTTTCTGGAGTAATTTGAGGAGGATGGACATTAGTTCTTCTTTGAATGACTGGTAGAATTCATTGGTAAAGCCATCTGGTCCAGGCCTTTTGCCTTTAGGCAATTTTTGGATAATTGTTTCAAGTTCTGTACTGTTGATTGGTCTATTGAGGTTATCCAAATCTTCTTGGTTCAGTTTAGGTAAACTATATGTTTGTAGAAATTTGTCCATTTCCTCTAGATTGTCAAATTTGTTGGCATAGAATCTTTCATAAAAATCTCTTATGATTGTTTGTATTTCTGCAGCATCAGTAGTAATCTCTCTCCTATCGTCCTGTATTCTGGAAATATGAGCTTTTTCTCTTTGTCCTTTGGTGAGCCTAGCCAGTGGTTTGTTGATTTTGTTGAGTTTTTCAAAGAACCAGCTCTTTGTGGCGTTAATTTTATCTATTGTTTTTCTATTCTGAATTTCATTAAGTTCTGCTTTGATTTTTATTAATTCTTTTCTTCTGCTGGCTTTGGGGGACCTCTGTTTTTCTTTTTCTAGCTCTATAAGATGAGATTTGAGGGTGTTTACGTGTAGTTTTTCTTGTTTCTTGTGATAGGCCTGTAATGATATAAATTTCCCTCTTAATATTGCTTTTGCCGTGTCCCAGAAATTCTGGTACGTCGTGTTTTCATTGTCATTCGTTTCTACAATTTTTTTAATCTCTTGTTTAATTTCCTCTTTGATCCAGCTACTTTTTAATAGCATGTTGTTCAATCTCCACATATATGTGGTTCTCTCTGCACTTGACCTTTTACAATTGATCTCAAGTTTCCACGCTTTGTGGTCTGAGAATACACTTGGTATGATTTGGATGCTCTTAAATTTGGTGAGGTTGAATTTAAGTCCCAGGATATGGTCTATCCTTGAAAATGTTCCATGTGCACTAAAGTAAAATGTATAGCCCTTTGTTGTAGGATGGAATGACCTGTAAATGTCAATTATGTCCATTTGCTGCAATGTATCATTTAAAGCTGCAATCTCCTTATTTAGTTTCTGCTTGGATGATCTGTCCAATGTTGTCAGGGGGGTGTTTAGATCCCCTACTATAATTGTATTTTTGTCATATTCTCCTTTTAGATCTGTTAGTAGTTGCTTTATAAATGTTGGTGCTTCCTGATTCGGAGCATATATATATTGATGAGTGTGATGTTTTCTTGTTGTATTGCCCTTTTTATCAAGATGTAATGTCCATCTTTATGTCTTATTTTTTTTTTTATTCTGATGTCTTTTTCATCAGAAATCAGTATGGCCACTCCAGCTTTTCTCTGACTGCCATTTGCCTGGAGTATTGTTTTCCATCCTTTTACCCTGAGTCTGTGTTTGTCACTGTGGCTGAGGTGTGTCTCTTGTAGGCAGCATATGGTTGGACTTTGTTTTTTAATCCAGTCTGCTACCCTGTGCCTCTTTATTGGTGAATTCAGTCCATTTACATTCAGGATGTCCTGTATCCATTTCTTCTTTCCTTTTTATTTTTTTGTTGTCCCAACTTTTCTCCATTTATTTTGATTTCTGGATTCAGGTCAGATAGCCTCCTTTAGTATTTCTCGGAGTGCCGGTTTTGAGCTGGAGAAGGCGCTCCCTCACAGTCACTCTCCTCCGTAAATCAGGGGTGCTGAGCTGTTGTGGGCTGGCGCCCTGCTCTCACCCCGCCCGCCGGGAAGTGCAGCCGCCCTGCTCCACAGTCCCTGTTCCACTTTAGGCTCTGTGATCTGATTAGGGCACTGTGTGCCGTCCCTTGAGTTCGGATGTTAAATTGTCCACAGTCTTGTGGGGCTTCCACGCTCCCTAGGTCTCGGCTTCCAGCCCGCCCTCGATCCAGCTCCACTTTGACCGTAGTCCCCCAATCCCCCTTTGTTTTTGCCAGCCCCGGGCCGCGCTCTGAGTCTCTGTCCCTGAACCCCTGCTTCCCTTTCCCTCTCCCGCTCTCCCCTTTTTTCTCTAACCTTTGGGTATTGTTCTACATTGTGTGGTTCTCTTAGTTGAGGTTTCTTCTCAGGGTTTCCCCTGTGGATTCCCCTCTGTTCACAAGGCCCTTCCCAGGCAGTTATCGGCGTTCTCCTCTCATGCCGCCATCTTTGATCTTATGATATTCTTAAATGTTATGTGGTGTTTTTGCCACAGTAAGCCCAAAAGAGTAAGCTATAAAAAACAAACAAACAATCCAACTAAAAGTTCATTGTGGCCTGTCATGGAACTATATATCACCGCACATAACTGTATTGAGTATGTATCTAGTGATTTTGTAAATACAACACCTTGTATTGACTTGCATATTTGTTCTAATTACATCAAAGTGTAGGTTATATAACAGATATATCTGGGTAGGATACTTATTTCTAGTTTTCTAAAGAAAGCAAGGCTATATATACTATTTGTTTTCATATTTCTAGGTAACATGGTAGCTAAGTGGTACTCCATTTAAGATGCAAGTATATAAAACCTATTCCTTCAAAAGCTGAAGTTGAGAGAAAAAAATCAGACTATATGATTGGTCCTGGAAATACATCTTCCTGGCTATTGTACTGATAGTTTAGTATTACACATTAGCATATATACTCATCATCACATCCACCGCTCCTCTGGCACTTTTAAACAGTTATGCTAGAAAATGGGACATGGCCCCACCTTCCTCTGACTCATGCATTATGATGAGGACTGTAACTTCCATAAGACAGTGCTCAGTAAAAACTGGTTAGTTGAGAAGAGTCATTTTCAGTTGCCGCTTCCTCTGAGTTCCCTGGGCTCAAAAACCATAGCTGCATTTTTTTTTGTAAAGTGTTCTCTTTTCTCTGATTCCATCAGAGATAAGCCATTATTAGGTTCTGTATTACTTTTTCCTGGGAATGTCTCTGAGATACATCTCTTTCTATCTCTTTTGAACACTCTTATTCCCTGGCAGTAATTATTATGTAAAAAGCCCAGAGGCATTTGCCACTCCCAATTGGCAGAAAGAAATAACCTCATATGGTCCTCATTTTCTCCAGTACTTCTCTTTTTAGCCTGTAAGATACACTTAACCCATGTAATCGTCATGTTCAGGGCTTTTCAATGTCTCCCTTTTGCCTACCATATTCACTGCAAACTCCTTACCTAAGCTCCTCTGTCACCTACTGCTATTCTGTTCATTTACTGGCCTGCCAGATAAACTTGCCTTATGGAATTTTAACGTGTCTTAGAACCATTCTGCCACCCCAGCTTCTCTTGATGATCTTATTCACGTTCCTTACCATGTCCTGCCTTTGCCCCTTTATACATATTTTGCACCTTGATAGATATTATCATTCCTTCTATCTAGTACACAATCAAACACTGTATTGCATATGTATCATCCACCTCAAAATTTGAATTGAAATTTACTTCTCCAGTAAGCCTGACCCACTTTATCATCAATAGTTTTTTGTTTTGTTTTTTCTTTTAACTGCTGTATCTCTGCATGCTCTCAGCACCTGCAGCTCATTTTGTGCTGTATTGACTTGCACTTGCTGATAAAAACTTGGTAAGTTTTCTTAAGCCATTTCTTGTTTATTGTCCCAATACACCTTTCCTTGAATGGTCCTAAGGGTTGGGCCACAGATTCCAGGTTCTTAGCATCTTTTACCCTCAGATTATCCTAATCCATGTTTTTAAATCTGTGATGTTAAGGAGAATGCCCTAGGTTGGGCAAATCTCTTTCCATTGCTCCTTCTTCTTCTCATCAAATTACGATTCACATGAAGTTGCTAGAACCACTAAATTAAAAGTTGCACAAGGAACTAATTTTACGTTCTGGCTGGATTCTAGTCGTTTTGTTTACTATGATATATGAAAAAAAGCAAATCATAAACTCATAAACCTTTTCTATCATTAAAAACAGATAAGAATTTTATCAGAAAAACCTCTTTTGAGATTTTTTTTTACATCATAGAAGAAAAAATGATTAAACTCCTATTGCCTGTATGAGATAAACAGACAATTATAATTAATGAAAAAATCAATTCTGAGTCCAGAGAGAGATGCACGTACAGATTAGAGTATGAGGTCTGGTTGGTGACCCCTCAAATATTTCCTTCACAATTCTCCTTCCTGTGTATTTAAGCTGTTGTCTCATTTTCTGTCAATGGTTCACTGGGCTACAAAAGATACCCACAGAGCTTGAAAAGAAGCTCAGCCTTTTCTTCAGAAACCAATTGCATCACGTAACTGCAGTCCTCGTCTTCCACATCTAGAAAGCTTGCCAATTCCTCTCTGAGGAATGTTTGCCGGCTGTGCTGGTGTTCACTAGTGTAGTCTCTCATCTGTGGGGGTTGTCACCTGGTGTCCGTGTATAGAATATGTGTAGATTAGGGGTAACACTTTTGAAAATTCCTCAATATTGGAGCCTCAGACTCCAGTTTCTTTGCATCTTACACTACAGATCATCTGCAATAATATCAAAATTACCTATAGTAATCACTGATATATGAAACAAGTATAGTTATTCAATTAAGCACAGAAAACCATCTTGGGCAAAAGGGATACATTAAAAGTTAGTAAGTCTGACAAGCAAATGCAAATTCAAGAAATTGAAGAAGTCTAATTCTGTCATAAACCGGCTCTGTTAGTTTAAGAAATTCCCTTGAGTTCTTGTCACCAAATGTACTCATCACACAAGGGGCTAACAACAGATGCTCTATTTTTTTCTTGAAGTTGTTCTAGGGCACAAATCAACAATACATATGAAAATATTGCAGAAACATATATTTGCAGATAGAGACATGTAAGTATAATGAGCTTTACATAAAACAATACATTACTGTTTTCATGATTTTTGTTAAAATGACAGCAAACTTTGTTATGTTAAATAGTGTTAAACTATAGCAAATTAATTACATAAAGTTAATTATTACATTGCGTACAACAGTAAAATTTCTCCTAACAATTATAGTTCTAGCATTTGATAAATAAAATTCACATTAGGAAAGGTATATTTAGATTTGCAAAGAAACAATAAAAAACACTATAATGTATAAACAAAATTGAGCATTTCTAATAAAATTTGTGCTTATTTGTCAGTAAGATATTTCCAAATTTATTTTTCTAATAACCTAGTCACTGAGTAACTATAATCCCTATGAATCTTCTTTCATCCAGCTCAATAAGTCCATTGTCAAGACAGACTTACAGTTCTTCCATATACAACATCTGAAAAACTAGTAATTGCTGAGTGAAAAAATATAATCAAGCTCTTTTGAATAAGTAGTCAGTTATGTAACATTCCAAACAAACATGTCACTCACAGACTTTCAACACATACAATTCTATTTGTTTCACTTATTCTGGACATTTTTTTTATGGAGCTGAGAAATTAATCCACTTATAACCAAACTATTGCCTGCTATGGTTTACAATTTTACAGGTACACTATATTAGGAGTGGATAGTTTGTATCTTTCTATGTTTCTGTTTGTAATAAAAATAAGAGGAGGGAAAGCCGGGATGGCTCAGTGGGTTAAGCACTCACCTTAAAGCCCCGGGGACCGAGGATCAAATCCCGGCCCTGGCCCGTGCAGACCTATATGCTGATCTGGGGAGTGCCCCCAGTTCAGTTCTCACCAGGGTGAGACCCTGGCCCCATTCTTGGCCTGTGCAACCCCGCGCCCACCTGTGGAATGAAACTATGTGGAAAAACCAATGATGTGCAACTACGGAGACTGTTCTGGGCCCTCCCCCTTTTCTCTGTCTCTGTATCTCTTTCTCTCTCTCCCTGTCAAAAAAAGAAAATAAGAGGAAACCACGGGTGTTTTTTTTTGTCGCTGAGCAGGTGACACTATAAGTTGACAAGAAAATCAGAGTACCCAAGTTAGAGAACAAACTTGATGGCAATGCTCTATTTACTGAAGCACTGTATATTTATTCCCATGCACTGCCTCATACAAAATCATATTATTAATATTTCTACACCTGAAAGAATGTGCACCATTGCAGGGTATATATTTCTCCAAATCATCCCATGAAAAACCCTTACAACAACACTGAATGTCATGCTATATATAATGAAGAGCATATATGTGATTTAGTAGAAACATCTTATATTCTCTATTATGTGGATGCAGTTTCACATTTCTTTAACATTATTCTTACTAGAAAATATAACAACTTTATAAATATTCCACATATATATAATAGTGACTTTACACTGAACTCTGGGTCAAAAAGTATCCTTCAATGGTTTAAAGCTATTCTACAAAACAATCCAGTATTCCTAGTATAAGCCATTGTAAGCAAGTGGGTTGCATTGTAGAGGGAAAAATAGAAAGGGTAGAAGGTTAAGAAGTAGCTGAACTATCTGGTAGGATTAGTATTGAAAAAAGAATCACTATGTAAAATGTCTTCATTTTTTATTAGTGATTAGGAAACTGAATAAGGTGGCTCACTGAAGAGGATAAAATTAATTTGAAGGACAGAAAAATTTATATATACACATTATGATACATTTGTACAAATATACTTCTAAATAATTCATTTGATGAAAAAGAGCATTATATCTCTATGCTTGTGTAGTTGCTAGTATGGCACATATACAGTGTCCAAAATTCATCTATTATAACTGAACATTTTCAGGAGATAATTAAACCCATGTACAAAATATTTTACTAAGTCTTGATTTCAAGGTTATAAAGATAAAAAACATACCATCAATTATCCATGAGCACAATTAATCCTTTTTGGTTTTTTGCAACGTAAAATGTACTGCAGAAATAAGAACTGTACTTATAGGGGGAAGGAAGATAGCAAAGCATATAACCTAGGGAATTCTGAGCACCTAGCACAGTGCCCAGCAATCATGTATTAGTCACTGAATAGATATTTACTAATTAGCTACTATAGTCCAGGTACGATGCTAAATATAAGGGTAACAAAGAAGTACAAGTATTTAGGAGATGAATGCAAGTGAATATTTAATTATTTTATTAATAAATAATTAAAGTACAGTTGATGACTAAATAGTAAAAACCACATGAACATCTTAATAAATAGAGAAAAACACATTTGACAAAATTCACACCCTTTATTAAAAAAATTGACTGCTAACCAGGAATAGAAGGGAACTGCTTTAACTTAATAAAGAATATCTAAAAAAAAAAAAAATAATAACCTACTACCAACATTATATTTAATTGTAAAACACTGAATACTTTTCTCTTAGGATGAGGAATAAAGGAAGGGTGGGATCAGGAACAAGGCAGGGACGTGTGCTATTACTTCTCATGCTTGATAGTATTCTAGTAATCTTAGCCAATTCAATAAGGTAAGAAAAAAATGTAAAAACCATTGAGACTGAAAACAGAGAAATAAAATACCTGTAGACTCCATGACTTGTGTATATAGAACACTCTCAAAAATTTACCAAAAAAAACAACAAAAAAACCCCAAAACTCCTAGCAATAATCAATTAGTTGAGCAAAAATCTAGCATAGACGTTATTTAATTCCCCAAAGCAATTGTTTTTCTAAATGCTAACAATAAGCAATTGGAAACTGAATATTTAATAGTTTATGTTTAAAGATCCCATTTATCATCTCCTTGAAGTGATTTCATTCAAATCAAATCAACATAAAATATACCTGCATTGATCAAACTATGTAATTTCCAGTTTCTTCTTTGTGGAAATATGATAATCAAGTCACAGGAACTGAAGCAGGAAGGAGTTTTCATTTGTGTAAATAATGACTAAGAATTCAGAGAGGTAAAATGACTTAACAAACCCACAAAACTAGTGCCAGAACTCAGACTATAATTTTTTCTTTTTTGAGTCACTGTCTTTACTCAGGATGTTTCCCCTTATTATGTATGAACTTTGTTAATGTTGGCAAATATTCTGATGTACAAGTAAAGTGGCAATACATTTTTTAATTTTTTAATTTATTAGGGTGACATCGGTTAGTAAGAATTACATAGGTATACAGTTCTACAGTACTTCATCTATGAGTTACAATGTATTCACCACCCAGAGTCAGCTTTCTTTCCATCACCATATATTTAGCTCCCCGTTTCTTCTGTCCTGCCCTCTGCCCCCTAAGACTTCTTCCACACTATCACCTTCTAAAAGTGAATTGTGAAAGTGGTTGTTAGCATAAAATTACTGCAATTTTAAAATAAAACCTCAATGTTATAAATGTTAAACAATTTTAAAGTTATTAGAAATTATTAAGTCTACTCATAATTCTTATTAAGAAAATTGTGCAGTAGTTTTTGAGGGTTTCACAGAGTCAATGGGAGGAAATTTATCTTTCATTGAACACAAACTACATTAGAACAAACATCTTAATCAAGTATGCTATTAAGAAGATCACAAGTATGACAGGAAAAACAAACAAAAATAAGGGCTCACTTAGCCTTTTAATCCTTTTTGTCCATTGCTTCTTAGAAACCAAATTACACAGTTTGAGAATACATAGGGAAGCTTCTTTTTCTTGTTGGGTTTTCTGTTTTCAGTAGATGGAAAGTTTAATGTAGTAGTTAAAAACAAATCCTAGAGCCAGCCAGCCAGGCATGCTTGCATCTGTGTCCTGATATTTACTAGCCTGTGACCTTGCTTTAACACTCTACCCTCAGTTTTCTCATCTCTAAAATGTGTAGAAAAAGTTACCCTAGTAGAGATGTTGCACAGATTAAATGAGATCATACCCCTAAAGAGCCTGGTATGGCACTGGGTACATAATAAAAGCTCAAAATATTTTATATATTATTTATCCTGCTTTGATGATCTACATATAAGTAGTAAGATATGTAAATATTATGCTATAAATGTAGATCTGTTCTTATATCTTTTGTAAACTAGAATTTCTAACTTTCAAATCTGCTACTTACATTTCTTTAAAATTCTTAAGCACTATTTGTAGATATAAAATTTATCTTATCTATAAGCACTTATTAATTCTTCAACACTGTAGCCATTATTTTTATTGTTAAATTTAATGGGGGTGACATTGGTTGGTAACAATTAGATAGTTTCCAGATGTACAAGCCCACATCACATCATTCATGCATCGTATTATGTGCTCACCACCAAGAATCAGCTCCCCTTCTATCACCATACTTCCGGTGCCCACTCCCCCCTCCTCCCCCCTCTCCAGGTAACCACCAAACCATTGAGTGTGTCCACAATGCTGGTG
>PVKE010051536.1:0-10608 GCA_004027555.1 Craseonycteris thonglongyai | reverse complement strand
AGCACTGAATACAATAATCATTTTTTCCTAACAGTACAGTCTGATTATTCTCTAAATATTCACCAAGTGGTTTAGAACTGAAATCAGTATCTTTGGCTTTAAAAGGAAAGTTAAATGATAAAAAAATAGGAGAAGCCAGGATAGCTTAGCGGGTTAAGTGCTTGCTTTGCAGCCTCAGGGACCAAGGATTGAATCCCAGCACCGGCCCTAGGGGACCCATATGCTGAACTGGAGTGTGCTTCCCAAGTGGGAGGCCCCCAGTTTGGTTTTTGACTCCCAGTTCATCCCCTGGCTCGAAGGGGCATACCTCTAATGTGGAAGGTCCCCAGCCCAGCTCCTGCCCTACATGGCCCCTGCCCACCTGTGTGAAACAAAACCATGTCAAAAACTGATGATGTACAACTATGGAGATTGCTCTGGGCCCCCCGCCTTCTGTCTCTGTCAAGAACAAATTACAATCTTTAAAAAATACAAAAATAAAGTCTACTGTGATTTTTAATAGGTTGTACAATTCCACTATCGCTAAAATTACTCAGCTCTTTTTATAGGTTTGCTAGTATTTAAGAAACAGAATTCTATAGTATCCAATTCTGTATGGTTTTTGCCTCTATGTTTTTTTTAATCAGAGTCACTGCTACTGCTCGAGGAGTCTGTTGACATAACCTCTACATCGTCTTCATTTTCTTTATTATGCCCCGGAGGTTCCAACAAAAAGTCATTACTGTGATTTGGTGGTAACATATTCATTGCCATATCATTTGACTGCCAGGGATACTGTGGAGCAAGGACATCTGGAGAAAAAAAGCAACACATATAAGAACATTTCTACTAGTAATTAATTTACTTCTAAATGACTCTTCTCTTCATACAAATAATTTGAAAAAATATTTTTAAGGCTAGAAATCAAAATACACATTTGGCCAAATTAATAAGATCAAATTTATCAAGAAAAAGAGTGATGTTTTAGCAATAGAACCTCTTTTCAAAATTAGTGGAAAAAATCATACTTTACCATAAGTAACTATTCATACAGTCAATTGACATAGTTTTTCTTTTGCAAGACATTCATAATTACAAATCAAATATTTCCTATATCTATATATATTATATGCACCTGAAATATATATCATATCATATATATTATTTTCTATATAGTCTTTATAATAAAGGGTGTCCCAAAATTCATGCAAGAAGTAATTTTGATAGAAAACACAGGTTTATAATTAAAAATTGTAAATTTTCATTGCTCAACAATGAAAACATGTTGTTCTTTCTTGTATCGCTCCATTTTTAATAACCCTGAACTATCAGCTGTCATGCTGTCTTTTTTTTTCGTTGGCAACACTTTACCACACAAATGATGCAAAATTTAAATCTTGCGTGAATTTTGGGAAACCCTTTACTATATTATAAATAGCTAATATATATTATACTACTATTACCAATTTAAACTGCCTTTTGAGCTTCAAATCTACTCTTCTTCCTGGACCATGAAAACACTTGTCCTTTGCCAGCAGCCACAATGTTAATAAGCTTTGTCAGTAGCGGGCACTGGATGAACTCTACCAGAACAGGTTTGTCTTCCTAGATCCAGTGTCTTCCTTCTACTTTTGTAGTGTCTGCTTAGTGTGTAAGACATCAAGTGGTACTCACCCCCTACCCAGTTTCAGTGGTATCCCAGAGGATCGTTTCCCAGTAAGTTTCACCATTACCCCAAAAGGTGGCTTTCCAGCAAGTCTCCCCAAAACCCTAGCGGGTAATTTCCTGTTTGCCAGATCACCTAACTTCTGTGACACTACAAGTAACTTCTCTGCAATCCAGCAGGCCACAGTTTTATCCCCTCAACCAAGGGTATCATGACATGAACACAAGCCTTGAAACAGGGGTGGAGAGAAGCCTCTTCTAAGCTGGTTCCTTCCCTTGGGTACTCTGCCTTGGTCCACAGATGAAGTAAATGCTCCCCATATCTATTATTCCTCTATTTTTTAAAAGACAGTTTTCTTTACCCCATAGTAGTTAACACCTTATTACCAACTAACAATTCTTCAAAGTTTCCTTGTTCATATTGCTTATATGGTTTCTGCCTCTTGCCTAGACCCTGACTGGCACATGGTACAGTACAATCATAACGAGAAAAATGAGGAGTTATCCAGGGAAACTAATGCAGTGATTCCCAGTTTGTACTTTAGAAAATTAATAAAAATGTTGCTTACAAAGCATTTTTAGTAACAAAGAGACATCCTACAATGAGGTATCAAACAAACAAACAAACATTATCTAGGGCATTTTTTTTTTAAAGATTTATTTTTACTGTTTTTGAAAGAGAGAGAAAGATACAGAGACAGAGATAGAGAGAAGGGGGAGGGCCCAGAACAGTCTCCATAGTTGCACATCATCGGTTTTTCCACATAGTTTCATTCCACAGGTGGGCATGGGGCTGCAGAGGGCAAAAACTGGGCTGGGGTCTCACCCCAGTGAGAACTGAACTGCGGGCAATCCCCAGTTCAGCATATGGGTCCGCACGGGCCAGGGCCAGGGCTCGATCCTCGGTCCCCGGGGCAGCAAAGTGAGTGCTCAATCCACTGAGCCATCCTGGCTTCCTCTAGCATATTTTTAACAATGTAAATAATACAAGGGAAAAAATGAAGTAGGAAAAATATTAAAAGTGATTGTTCAAAGAGGTGATTTTTTCATTTTTTAACTTTTTAAATGTTCTCCCAAATCAAAAAAAGTTACCTACAAACGACAAAATGTCAGGGAAGCTGGGATGGCTCAGTAAATTAAGTGCTTGCTTTGCAGCCTCAGGGACTGAGGATCAAATCCTGGCCCCAGCCTGTGAGGACCCATATGCTAAGCTGGGGTGTGCGTCCCATGCGGGAGGCCCCATTCAGTTCTCTCCCCCTGATTAGGCCCCTGGCTTGAGCAGGTGTACCTCTCATGCAGGAAGCCCCCTGCCTAGTTCCTGCCTGGCACAGCCCTGCCCACCTGTGTGGAACGAAACCATGTCAAAAACTGATGACATGCAACAATAAAAAATGCTCTGGGCCCTCCCCTTTCTCTCTGTCTTTATCTCTCTGTCTCTGTCAAAAACAATAAAATATATCTTTAAAAAAAAAAGATTTAAGATGTAGGGAACATAAAATAAATAGTACAAACCTAAAAGCAAAACTTGAGGAAGGTTGAAGCTCACAATGAAATAAGTCTCCCCAAAATGCTAATTTATAGTTATTAGAAACCTTATAATAAACCTTTTTATTCATTTTGTTAACTTGGTTTTTCAAGGTTGTGTTCACTTTTTAATATTTAAACTAATAATATATAGTTCTCATTCTGTATGTAGTATATTTCACAGTTTAGAAAAAGCTATTTTAGAACAGTAATAATAAAAGAGAGGCCTAATACCTGAGGAAAATGGCATAAATGAGAAAGAAAAGTCAGTTTATTCTAATTTCATAACCCCCATTTAGAATAGTCTTTAAACTAGAGTAAGTAGAGAGCAGGATAAATTGGCAGAAAACCTAGCTATTAAAATGAGTTTGGGCTGGTACCTCAAATTTGATCAATAGCCAAAACCCTGGTCTCTTTGAAGGCATTCTTCTAATTAACTTTACCTGGCAATCTGCCTGCTGCAAGTGCATCCCCAGGTAAATGACCATTCACACCATTAGTGGAAGGATTGTTCATCTGACCCAATAATCCACTTCTCATCTCTAAATCAGTTGGGTATGGTCTCCGTGGGTCCCCTAAAACAAACCAACAAAAACAAACAGACTGCTTTTAATTGCATAAAAATAAGCATCAGTGCCTTCTCTGAGGTACTGATTTTCCTTGGTTCACTTTGAAAAACTCAAGCTACATTTTCAAAGGGCCTCTAATCACTTATTATTAGGAGGATAATATATTAAATTTAAAAATACACATTTTTATTTCTTCTCTGAATCTTCACAATATACTATTCTCTATATAAAAAAAATGAGTAAAGTCTGTCAACTTCAGCAAATATTTCAAATGACAAATTAAGAAAATCAGAATGATCTTGATTATTCTAACTTACCTGCAATTTTTTAGTATGAAAATATAGTAGACTCTCCATTAACCAGAACTCAAGCACCCAACACTCTCTAGCAACTGGCAAAATTTTGCTGGTTACTTTAGATGTTATATTCCTCACATTTTATCTTTTGTAGGTAACTTGTTTTGATTTGGTAAAACATTTAAAGTTTAAAAAAAGGACAAAAATTACCCCTTTGAGCAATCATTTCTAATATTTTACCTATTTCATTTTTTCCCTTATATTATTTAAATTATTAAAAATATGCTCTAGATGATTTTTTCTTTGTTTAACACCTCATTGTAGGATGTCTCTGGGTTACTAAAAATGCTTTTGCAACATTTTGACAAAAACTTGGCCAGATTTGGACGAATGTTTTGGTAACATTTTTTGCAAACTCCATTATTACTAACTCCACACACTGTAACTACTCTTAGTATTTTCAGTATGACAAAATACAGTTGACTCTCAGTTAAATGGTACCCATGGATATTGGTAGATGACAGATAAATGTAGTTTCTGACCACTTGAGTTACTATTAAAAATAGGCCTAATTCATACTATACCCCGTACTATACCATACCATAATACTGATATTAATATTGAAATATAGTAATATAGAAAATGCTGGGATGGCTCAGCAGGTTAACCCTATCACTGAGTGTGACAATAATGTCTCATCATGAGTTGCTAGTGCTGCTATGCGTATGACAAGTATGTCTCGTCTTGGTTTTCATTCCCATTTTTCACCTCTCTGCATATTTTATTGTAGTACAGGAGCTTGTGGCAATGCAGTTTATGATAAAACACTTGTATTTTATTCGCTGGATGGAGCCACAGTCACCTTCAAAATATTTTTTCGATATATATGTTGTATCTAAATGTCGTAAGTGAAAATTTTTCGGTGCTTGGTTTATGTTGCAAAGAAATAACACATAAGGATTTTGAAACTACATTTTCACTTACTCAACCTTTATTTTATACTTCTTTAGTATTTTTATACCAAGAAAAATCATAATTTTTTGGAAATATTTTATTTTTCTACTGGGCGTTTGGCACTGATGTCATAGTTTCCTTTGTGGAAGTTGCGTGTGCTGAATGGAGACTTTTGAGTGTGCCAGGAGTGTTTATAATTCTAGAAGGTGGTAAAATTGCTCAATTCATCTCACTGAGTGTGAAAAGAAGCAGAAGTGTAATAGGGCATTTTCTGACATTCTTTTGATGGCAAAAGCTGTGACTCATCATTGGCAGTGGATCAGGTTATGGGGGACAAAACTCCACCACCTCCCTGAAACCACTCGCATACAGCAATAAAATACCAGCACAGCCAAAGGGCTAATTGCTCGCCTTACAGCCCTGGGATCTGAGGATCGAGTCCCAGTCCCAGCCCTGTGCAGACCTATATGCAGAAGTGGGGTGTGCTTCCCATGTGAGAGACCCCCCCAGTTCGGTTCTCACTGAGGTGAGCTTCCCATGTGGAAGGCCCCTGGTTCACCTCCAGGGTCACAGGGGCATGTCCCCGGCCTCCTGTGTGGAATGACATCATGTCGAAAACTAATGATATACAACTATGGAGACTGCTCTGGGCCCTCCCCCTGCTCTCTGTCAAAACAATAAAATAAGTCATACATACACACACACAGAGTAATGTAGTAATTAAAAGCAAATTAAGACAAACAACTTAACGTTTTTATTATAAAAACAGCTTTGTGAATGCAGTAATATTAGTTACATAGCAGTCAAACTTTGCAACTTAATGACTTGTACTATCATAATTTTTTTAACTTCAAGTAATTTAGAAATTAAAACACACATACACACTTAAAACTGTTGAAGTAGGGCTAAAGAATTTACTGGGTAGACATTGCATCAAGATCATCAGGATCTAATGACATAGCTAGGACAGGACCTGGAGAAGTAGAAGTGGATGGTTTTGGATCTACATCAGTAGATGATGCCATACTGGTAAACTTGCGTGCAGGTTTCTTAAAAAATGAATGAGTATCAGCTTGCTTTAAGGATCTACACCTTCACACAACTCAGGTTTTGCGTAATGTGCAGCTGTGTGCCAAGTTTAAGCTGACATCCGCTGGAAATTTATTTTAATTTTTATTTAAAGCATTACTTCTTCGATTTTTTTGCTGGTTGCTTGAGTTCTGGTTAATGGAGAGTCTACTGCACCACCATCAGGAATTACTGAATTTGAGATAACTATCTCCAACTCTTCCCCAAAAGACTGCTACTCTACCTTAGTGTTTCAGTCTTATAAATGTCTTATCCACTGTCAATATAATTGCAGCTTATTACTTCCTTTACTGTTTCTCATTACTCCTGTTCTTTCCAGTCCTGTGTATTTGCTGTTGGGCACTCAGTGCTTCATCTTTATCACATAAGAATTGGGACTGTCTTTTCCGGGATGGAATCTGTGTAAATCCTAATGGTCCTAAAAAGTTGACTTCTGGCTAGCCTGGGTTTTACAGAAATATAAATCCATATCATCACATCTTATACTTTTAAAAATTATTAATTAATTATTTATTATTTTTTTAAGAGAAAACACAGTCCTAGTGGCAATGGTTTTGTAGAAAATTAAATTCATAAAACCCATGACCTATATTCTTACTCATAAAATTTTAAAGATGTGGAAATATGTAGCAGATACTTCTAAGGATAAATACATTCTATATTTAAATATTTTTATTCTTATTTTTGTTTACAATCACCTAAGAATATTCAAAACCACATATATATTTAAAAAGAGAAGTATTTTTACCTGGAACCCAAGTCAATGGGGCACACACAGCATTACTAGCACTAATCCTATGTGCATACTTAATTATTTCTTCAGAGGAGATAGCACCTGAAAGTTAAGAGGAGATTGTAACATTTTAGTCCAGTAAACATAAAAGTTCATAAATGCATACATTATAGTTACATACAATATTTAAATTTTAAGTTATCTGAAATAGAATCTGAGTTACCCACCTTCTCTAATAATACCTGCATGTATATTATAAACTTAAGTCATATATATATTTCCAAACTAAAGTAAGATATTCAAAAAGATCAGCTGACATAATTACAGTATCAAATTTGGGAGACTAGCGTGATAATGCTCAATAACCTCAATCATTAACTTACATTAATTTCTATTACTGTTCTGAAAGCAACAATGGACAAAAATAAAATAAAGAAAATAAAGTGTTTCGTCTCTCAGCGATATCCAAACTATTAAATCAGAGCAGCAATTTACATTATATCACTCAACTGTCAGTATAATGTGACCATAAGGTTATAAGTAGACCTGAGGAGAAAGATGTCCACAATATATTCATTAGGTTAAAATATTAAGCTGTTGGAGATGCCAGGACAACTTAGCAGGATGAGCATTTGCCTTACAACTGGGAGGTATAGGGATTGAATCCTAGCCACAGCCCGTGCAAACCCATATGCAGAACTGCGGCACAACTGGTAACCACTGAGATGGCCAGGTGGTGAAGGTTCTCACTTCCCATGAGAGAGACACTCAGTTCTGTTCCCACCCTGTGCAGCTCTACATACAATGTGAAATGAAACTATTAATATGTCACAACTAATGATGTGCAACTATAGAGAAACTGCTCTGGGTTGAACCCACTTCTCTCTCTCTCTCATCTCTCAAAACAATAAATGTTGTTTTTTTTAAAGTAAGCTGTTAAAAATTATGTATAGCAGGATGCCAGGATGGCTCAGTGGGTTGAGCACTCGTCTTGCAGCCTCAGGGTCTGAAGATCAAGTCCTGACCCCACCCTGTGTGGGCCCATATGCAGAGCTGGGATGTGCCCCCAGTTTGGTTCTCAGTGGGGCAAGCTTCCCACATGGGAGGCCCCTGGTTTGGCTCCCACCCCAGGCATGCTTCCCATGTGGGAGGACCCCAGCTCACAGGGGCATGCCTCCCATGAAACTACATTGAAAACTAATGGCATACAACTATGGAGACCGCACTGGGTCCTCTCCTTTCTGTCTCTCTCTGTTGAAAACAATATAATAATAATAATAATAATAATAATAATAATAATAATAATAATAATAAAAAATTATGTACAGCATGACCTGAATTTTGTTTTAGAATATATGTACGCACATGTATTTGTATTGTTCTTATATATGTATAGATTAAAAAAAAAAGACCTCTGGAAGGACACACACCAAACATTAACAGTAAGTAATTACTTGAAACAGGAAAAGGAAACTTAGACAACAAGTGATCTCACACTAAATGTTAATTCTTAAAAGAAAGTAACCAGAGTTTTCATTACAATTGTGACTTTTAGCATGCAAACTAAAAGATCCAAAACAGAAAAAGGGGGGATGGGGGGCACAGAAAGGCATGCTGGCCTTCTGCACCACCGAGTATGTATACATACCAAAGCCATAACTAGTTCTAACCTCATGATGCTCTTAGTCCCACTACAATTGACCAATAGATGGTTCTGTCATTCTCTATCTCAGAAGTGTCTAGTCCTTTGGCTTCCCTGGGCCACACTGGAAGAATAATTGTCTTAGTCCACACATGAAATACACTAACACTAACAATAGCTGATGAACTAAAAAAAAAAATATATATATATATATATATATATATATATATATGTATCGATAGCGTTTTAAGAAAACTTATGAATTTGTGTTGGGCCACATTCAAAGCCATCCCGTGGGTTGCGGGCTGTACAAGTTTGCTCTATCCAATCTTTCAAGACCAATTCAAATCCTACCTGCTTACAGGCTATAGTTCTCATTGTTCTCTTCCCTTCTCCCCACTATCTCATAAACCAATTGTCTTTATCGCACATTCGGTTACATAGCCATGACTTATCTTATATTATTGCTTCGTATAATCTGAAAGAGAAAGTTATACCTCCCTAACAATACCTAGCACAGTGCTAGACCATAACAGACACTTTACAATGAAAATTTATTGGAACCTTTTAACAGCACCAAATGATTACTACTCTCATTATTTCCTTGAAACCAAAAGCTGGTTTTTTTTTAGAAAGTCATTTGGTTTTCCCAAAGTACTAACCTTTTCTTGCTTTTTCTATTGATTTCAGTTTTTCTTTTGCTTGGTAAACAGCTGTTGCCTAAAGAACATTAAAAAGAGAAATATGGCTTATTCTTAAATGAATATTATTATATTAAGCATAGTTTTGGGCTTAATTCGCAATATCATTTATCCCGCAGGAATAATATGCAATTTGGAAATTCCCACAATTTATCTGTAATATTCTGAAACAGCACTGGATATCATTTATATCACAGTTATATTTAATGAAATAAACAAAAATACTCATGAGTCAGTCTCCATTCACAAATTACTTGTTAGAAACAACATATAATGGTTTTTCTTTATGCCTTCCATCATAAATATGCAGAGATACAGACCATGAACCACCTCAAAAACATCCTATTCTTTCATCTAGTTCAAGGTTAAAATACCTAGTATTTTCTTCTAGTTTACAAGATATATTCTTGGACTGATATTCTCATTCATTTATATATTACCATTACCTCCATGCTTAATGACTGTTATATGAAACCACCCCTCTCCCTAGTCCCTGGCAAAGGTACACTAAAGTATAAAATGAGGTTAACCTAGTATAGGCATATTTAACTATAACACAATGGTTAAGAGTATGGAGTAAGAGGAATTAGGTTTAATTTCCATTTCTACTTTTTACCCTCCCTGGGTAAAAAGGTAGTTATTCATTTAAAATCTTGGTTTCTTCATCTTTAAAATGAAATGAAAAAAAAAAAAATATATATATATACATACACACACACACACACACACACACACACACACACACACACACACACACACACACATACACCCACTGACCTCATATACCATATTTTTCCATGTATAAGGATGATACTTTTATCTAAAATTATTAGACCAAACATTGGGGGTAGTCTTGTATACGAGAGTAACCCTTGCATTGATTTCTTAATGCTGGGTTACAAAAGTTGAGGTCGTCTTATACATAGGGTTGTCTTATACAGTAATCCCTCGTTTTTCACGGTTAATGGGGACCAGAACCTTCCGCGAAGTAGGATTGCCCCTAGGAATTTTCGTGTATGCGGGTACAAGAATGTTTTAAATATGTAAACAGTATTCATACTTTACTCATTTAAGACAAAAATTACAACAGTATACGTATTTACTTAAACGTGTCAGTGCTAATTAATAAGGTTAGTTACAAAACCTTATACAGTAATAAACACTAATCAACATTGCTTTCTGAGAGAGGCGAACAGTCTTGTGTTGGTGGCGGAGGAGAGGCTCTCACTTGACTCGTAGAAGCTTTAGGCTCACTCAGAGACTCTTCTGCTGGAGGCGCTGACGGTAGAGCCGGGGGCTTTACCTTGGAGAGAAACATGGTGATGGGTAGTTGTTGTCTTTGTTTTTTCTTTTCCTTCAAAATTCCCCTGTACAAGGACATAACCCCGTCAACGCGATTGCTGAACTCGACAGCTCGAACCATATTGTTGTCAATGTCTTGTGCAAATTGTTGCAT